>JAQQZT010000002.1:21773103-21789356 GCA_030068275.1 Clarias platycephalus | reverse complement strand
AAACATTTTGTGTGACAAACATGCAAAAGAATAAGAAATCAGGAGGGGGGCAAATAGTTTTTCACACCACTGTAACTTTTATCTCTCTCACGTCATTTTGGTTTAATCTTCTTTACAATATTGCTTCAGTTCTTTGAGATTTTTGGTTTATTTCGCTTATACACTCTCTTCAAACCTTGATTCTTCTCCTTTTCAGCCATTCTGATGTGAATTTTTTTCTGGTTTGCTTCAGATCATTTGTCTATGACCTAATTTCGACCAAGCTTTAGCTGTCAGACAGATGGTCTCGCATTTGCCTCTAGAATACTTTGATATACAGAGCAGTTTATGGTCGACTTCTAATTGTGCTGTCATGGACTTTAACATCTAACATGCTCATATGGGGGCCAATAGGGTCTGTGATGTAGCTCTTGGGGGTTTTTTGTACAGTATTTCTCTGAACATTGCACAGGCTGACCTTAATCAGCCTTATAAATGCTTTCCACTTGTGAATAATCTTTCTCAACCTGCCTTGGATGCAGGCCCTTGTTTCACTTTTGTTGAGGGATGATCGGTACCCAGTGATGATAAAAAGGTGCACACACTTTTACAAGATTTCATTCGGCTGCCTTTAGCTTTGATTACAGTGCATAATGATTCCTCATTCTCCCTGCACCATTTGTTTTCCACAATTTGCATCCTGGAATATGCCTGATGTGCAAATTGAAGCCCTTTTTATGATCTCAATAACAAATGGCCATTTGGCTCTTCGTTGTAATCTTATGAGTTTTTAGTGCATCATGCATTTGCGAATATTCTTTCATTATTAATCATAGCTATGATTTTAAATCTTTATGCTTTAGATCTTTATGCTACATAGCAAATTGAAGCAGTTTTTCATTTAAAAAAATAAATGTTTTTTATGTAAGCTATTATCACATTGTGTGCATATGGAAATGCTCTTACTTTAATTATTAAACAGAGCTATGGTTTTTAGTGTTGATTTTTTTTTTTTTTTTTTTTTTACCATGTACCTTCACTGCATGTTTCAGTGATCTCTGTTCCTTTTTTTTAATCACATTTCTTTCACAAAGTTGATGTTTCAACATTATCCTACCAGGTTTTGATAATGTGTTGAAAGGTTCTTAACCCAGTTCCAGCTATTTCAAATCTGCTTATTTGTTCACTTTGCTTGATGCAGCCCAATAATTTGTCCCTTCTGAAATGGTAACATTTTTCTTTTGGCCAGGAAGTGTATAAAACCTTGCTTGCCCATTTATTTATAAGCAAACAGGAATTTTTAATCTGCAGTTAGCTCCACACTAAAATGTTCCCTAGCAAACTGAAAAGCTTACAAATCTTCTATGGTGTGTTTCAGAGAGCATAAGGATGAAGAACAGGAGAAAAGTAGACGACACAGTGGCCTTAGTCACCCGGCTCAACAGGAGGACCCACAGGTGACGATCAGCTCCACGGCAGACAGTACCAACGCAACAAACGGCAGCATGGATGCTGAGTGTTAACAGCAATGAATGGCACTAGCAGGACAGCTGCAACATTTGCACAGAATCTTTTTTATTTATTTATTTATTTTTATTCCAAAGTCCAGATATATTCTTTAGTTTTAGTTACTTACTGCCCTCTTATGGAATGCAACGTTTTTTTCTTTTCAACAAGTGTTTTCGACACCTAAAAGGCACAAGCTCAAAAGTTTTGATATTATTATTATTATTATTATTGGATCCTGTGGTAATTCTATTTGCAAATTAGTTATGTCCACAATGAGTACAATGAACAAAGAGATTTCAGAAGCATCATATGAAATGCATTCCTAACCAGTGTCTTTTTACATGGAGCATTAATTCTTTTGTGAGTTATTGTTCCATCTTTATCAGTACGTTAAGTTAGTTAAGTTAAGCCTTTATTTGTCACATATACATTACAGCACAGTGAAATTCCTTCTTCGCATATCCCAGTGTAACTGGGGTCAGAGCGCAGGGTCAGCCATGATACAGCGCCCCTGGAGCAGATAGGGTTAAGGGCCTTGCTCAAGGGCCCAACAGTGGCAACCTGGTGGAGCTGGGGTTCGAACCGCCGATCTTCCGGTCGGTAACTCAGCGCCTTAGCCCTCTGAGCTACCACTGCCCCAGTGTTGGGTATTAAGTAATTTTAATGCTTTATTTTGGGTTGTAATTATTTGTCTTGATCTTATATCAGCCACCCAACTACGACGACTTCTTTCAGTCACCCGAACAGCGCGAATAGTGCTGAACAATAAGCCCTAAATTAATGTTATGATTTTTACTATAATCAATGTTTGTCCTGATAAACTCTACACAGTATAAAAAAGACCATGAACCAGTTAACAATAACTGTTTTCTTTGGCAGGTTTCATCATTAACAATCTCATTGGTGTTTTAAAAAAAGTTAACAGTAAAGATCATTGTTTGCAATGCCCACCCACAATTCTGAACCAGTCTGAGAACATTACTGCACATCCAGGCACTTTTGTTGTCCTTTCTGAGGTGTATACGGTTCACTCTGTGAACTGTCCTCTTGCGATGCAAACATAAGCCATGTAAGGGCTCACGCTGATGTGGATAAGCATGAAGGAGAAAAGTGAAGGTCTATTCACTCTACCTCCTATAAGACAAACTCACCTCCTAGTTAGCTTTAATTCTACAACATCTCTACATCATAAAATGTCAACACCCTCAAGGAAAGAAGGGTTTTTCCTCTGATGTCTTCCACCTGTGTTGCCCAACATTTTGCACTGCAATGGATGCACTGTTCAAGGGTACTACATTTGCTACGTTGTACTGTAATACAGAGCTAGGTGTGATGAGATGTGTAGCCTTCACGGACAATGCAATAACATCTGCAAATTGTAATGGTGTGCACTGGACCTAATGCACATTGAGGCACTTTTTTTTCCATCTGAGGCACTGTGGTTCAGTCTGTGATCCATTCTCATAAGATATTCATCTTTGCAAATCATTATTGTATAAGCTGTAAAATACTTTGCCTGCTGGACTTTCGTTTTTATTCCTATACCAATCAAGAATTAATCCTAATGTTTGTGGCACAGTAAAACATTAATTACAATTATAGGATACATTCTTCTGGAAAAAATTACCTGACCCATTAAATAGTCAGCACCTTTGAAATGTTTTTTGGCCTTATTGTGAACACCATTCGTTCCTCTTCACCCTTATTGGCGTATCTTTGTAGGCTACACTGGATTTAGACTATCTGACTGTCGTGTTCATATAATGTGTGTATGTGTGTGCGTGTGTTTTTAAAATGAGTGCACCTTTTCATCTGAAACCATGACATTCTGCTGCATTGTACCTTTTAAACTGGACTAAATAAAAATTGAGATACACTGAAGAGAAAGCTTCGTCATGATCCAGCACAATGTTTATTCATTCATTTAATATACTGCTGATCCTGTACAGGGTCAGGGGAGGGCTGGTGTCTATCCCAGGAGACTTTGGGCACGAGGTGGGGTTCCCCCTGGATGGGGTGCCATTCCATCACAGGGCACACACTCAGTGGCACATTTAAGAATTTTATGTTTTTGAGGCAAGTTAAAGTTTTAGCTTTTATAATAGAAGTTTAGTCCAATAGTTTAGTCTGATGGATGAAATTACTGGTTGCATTTTCAATTTACTTTCCATTTCACATTGATGAAAGAACACAATATGGTGTGTGGAAACTGTATGGAGTGCAATTTCTTGAAAAGAGAATTATTTCTATATATAATACACTATTTGTAAAGTTAAAAGGATGTCAGATTTAGAATCCTTTGGAGGTCTTTAAATTGGTTGAAGGTACTACAGTGCTTCCCTGTTAGAGGGAATTAAAACAGATAAATTTATGAAGCTAAAACATTGTCATCGTTTTTATATCTCAATGGCCCTAACAGGGCTGGTAGGACTGTCCTCCACAGACACCTGTGAGACAAATGGTCACTCCTGTATTTCAGTCTATGGTCCCTCTTTGTCACTGCTCTACTCATTGTCCTCTGGAGAACTCTAAAACATCACTGATTGTCCACATTAGTGCTGACCATCAGCAGTTGCATTCTCTTATATAATTGATTGGAAGGTTTTGTTGCATTTATCAATTAAAATGAGTTCATTAGAATAACAGGTTCTTCGGGTGACTGTTGCTGTCACACTGTAAGTGTAATGTTGCTTTAGCTCCATTGACTTAATTTACTCTCTTCCCTAAGGACACCATTTGTAGTATAGATGATGTCAGATTCAATCTTCAAATTGGGCAAGACATTAGTCCAATCAGTGTTCACTATATTCTCAGTATTGAGAATCTGTTCGTCATCATGGCTGGAAATTATCTCAGCTGTAGGATGTCCTTACACAACAAAATTTTCATAAAATTATATAACATATATAAGATTTTTTAAATTTGTTTGCATGTCTGTTTGTGTTGCGTTGTAAACTCTATTCACTATTTGATGTGGAAGTGATGTTCATAGAGATCACTGGAGTTTTTTTTTTTTTTTTTTTTAATATTGAGATAGAGCAGGAGGAGCAAAATACAGTCCTAGAGTTATATTTTATTCCAAAGATGTTCAGTAGGATTGAGTCACTGTTCTGTGATTTCCACTTGAGTTCTTCGACTCCAACTTTGGAGCTCAGTTTGTACACAGGGGTATGGTTATGCTGGAACTTCAATTTCAGTGAGGGGAAATTGTAATGCTACAGCATACAAACACATCCTAAACATTCATATACTTCTGACTTGGTTCTAGCAGTTAGGGGAAGAACCACATATGGGTATATGTTCAGGTTTTTATACATTTTTGACAATATAATATTGATGAGGGTGAGTAAAAAAATTTCTGCACTCCAGTTATATTAAAACTTCTCTTGTCCGCACTGTCTTATCAGTGCTTTCTGTTCAAGACTACTGTCTCCACAGTCACTGCTGTGCAGATGTGAACGTGTTAAATCATTTGACTTGTAACTGCAGTGTGAGAAAAAAAAAATGGATGCCCTATTTGTGATTTGCATGAAAGAAGAGCAGCAAGCACTGATTAGTTTTTGGAGTCTGAGGGTATACCCGATGCTGAAACAACTCATGAAAGAGCAAAAAAAGAAGCATTTGGATATCTGACAAAACAAAATTTGGACCAAGGAAGGTGAAAGTTACTTAAAGAGAATCATTACTGGTGACGAGACGCAAACTCATCACTACGAGCCTGACAGTGTGGAATGGAAACACCCTCAATCGGTGACCAAGAAAAAGTTAAAAAGTCAATCATCAGCTTGAAAATTGATGCTTACAGTTTTCTGGGATTCTCAAGAGCCAGTAGTGGAACATTATCAGGAAAAAGGTTCAACAATCAACAGTGCTCGTTACAGTGAGACCTAAACTTTGGATTAAATGCAGATTATTGCTATCCAAGGGCGTTGTGATCTTGCAATGCAATGCTCGTCTGCACACTTCTGCCCACACTGTCGAAATTCTGGGGTGTTAAAGCATCCTCCCTATAGTTCTGCATTGGACTTTCATCTGTTTGGTGCCCTGAAAGCAGCCGTACGACAACGAAGATAAATTTCTGATGAAGATGTGAAGACAGCGGTGCATTCATGGCTTGCAGCTCAGCCTAAAACATTTGTTTTAATGAACGAATAGGAAAACATTGTCAACAGACGGACAAAGCGCATTAAAAAGCAAGTAGATTATGTCAGAAAATTTGTATTTGTCTTTTCTAAATGATAATTATAATACATTTTTAATAATTATTTTAAATTATTGATCATATTTGACCTCGTAATATTTGGAATGAGTAAACAAGAACGATAGATGTCCTCCCGCACACTAGGTGGCGCTGTCATTTCATTACGGTTATTTTAAAAACATACAGTCGGCGTGTGAGTCGGTGAGGAAGGAAGCAGCGGATGGCGGCATGGCGTCCTCTTATTATCATGCGATGCACGAGAATTTCAAAAACAACAGCAAAAGTCGCGAGTTTCCGGCGCACAGCGCGAAAGTTCACTCCGTCGCCTGGAGCTGTGATGGAAGAAGACTGGCCTCGGGTTCGTTCGACAAAACTGCAAGTGTTTTTGTGCTCGAAAAAGACCGCTTGGTGGGTTACTGGTGTTACTGGCACTTATTTCCATAAACTGTGTGTTTCAAATATCACGTTACACCGTTGTCTTGTAGCTTAATTAATATTACATCATACTTCACACCTTGATGCTCCCTCATTGAAACAAGCTCAATAAGTGCAATAACACTCCTCTCTTATGCTCATGGTGGCTTGTTTTTTTTATTAGATCAGGACATTTTGTATCATGCTGTCATACTGTAAGGTTTCAGCTGCAGAAATATGACTCTTAGGTTGTTGGCGTTGGTTTAGGACTTAAAGCGTCTTTATGTTCCAACACAGGTGAAGGAGAATAACTTCAGAGGACATGGGGACAGTGTGGATCAGCTGTGCTGGCACCCAACCAACCCAGATCTGTTCGTCACTGCATCAGGAGACAAAACCATCCGGATCTGGGACGTCCGCACTACGAAATGCATGGCCACGGTCAGCACAAAAGGTTAAAACCTCTTGCACCTCTTCTTGCTGTGAATTAATTCATGGATAAAACAGAGCAGGTCATGCTATTATGGGAAAACCATCAACTTATGACACAAAGTTGACAGCATGTGCTAAAGTGGGATTTCTGGCTGGGTGTCTCCGGCGTCTAAGGCTCCAGGTTGTTGATCAGAGGATCCAGGTTTGAATCTCGCTGCCAGAGGATTACCACTGTTGGTGAAGACCCTTAACCCTATGTCCACCAACCATACTACCAAACTACTGCATGCCCAAGCCTGATTGAATTACAGGAGGGTTGCGTCATAAAGGGAATCCGGCATGAAAACCTGTGTTCAGATCAGATGGTCCGCTGTGGCGTCCCCTGGACAAGTTTCACAAGTTTTTAGTCGAAAGGCAAAAAAGAAAAATCTCAGCTAACTGGTGAACGCTCTCATCAGCTCTTTCAATCAAATCTACTCTAGTTGGGCATGGGAAGTGGAAGGGTCAGGTTTGTGCTGAACATATCATCGCAGACACTACTTTGCTGGGTATGCAGTTCCATGCTTCTACCATCCAAAGCTGAAGAAGTGCTTCCTTCAGAAATCTCTTCTGAAGCCATAGCTTCTGGTAACCTCAATAATACTTTGTGTTCATTGCATTTACGTATACTTGTAGTATCCATGTGAATTGAGAAGCATTGTGGTTTCTTGGAATCACTAGTTTTGAGAGCGAAGATGTTTTCATCTTTTTATTAGAATTTTATCTTCATGTATATTGTTTATACAAGATTTTGCATCTTTTTTTGCGGATCTGTTATATATGGTGGTTAACAGGGGTTTATGCCCAGTGAATTCAGGAAGCTGGAGAAAATGCTGGAAACATGGGTTTTTTTCTTTGTATAATTGTTTTCCTGCGTTTGCACATTCTTTGTTCATGTTCATAACTTTTAGATATTTTCTGAATGGAGCACCATATCTACTCACTTACTCAGTTCTTGTAAAAAGTAACGAAACGATTTTTACATGTGCTATATTATGTTAGGAGAGAACATCAACATATGTTGGAGTCCTGATGGCCAGACCATCGCTGTTGGGAATAAGGATGATGTGGTGACTTTCATCGATGCAAAGACTCATCGTCCTCGTGCTGAAGAGCAGTTCAAGTTTGAGGTCAACGAGATTTCATGGAACAACGACAACGATATGTTCTTTTTGACAAACGGCAATGGCTGCATTAACATTTTGAGGTAATCTGAAACATTCAGAACTAAATAGCATTTATTTCTCTCAGAGCATAGCATTTGTTCTCTCGGATGAAGTGAAGATGTTGATGTTTTATATGCAAGACCACCAAATGAACACCAGACCTAACACCTGCAGTGGTGCAGAAGCATAGCGTACCTGTAATGTTTCTTCTTCTGGATTTAGGTTCACAGATCGGTTCTAAATTAAATAAAAAATTATTTGTATAGCCCTTTTAACAATTGTCATTGTCGCAAAGCAACTTTACACAATCATAAGAATTATGGAAGTTTGTATGAAATGTGAATGTGTTTGAATCAAAATGATCAGATTGTCCCTGATGAGTAAGCCAAGGGCGGGTCGACAGTGGCAGGGAAAAACTCCCTGATAGTTCCCTGGAAAAACTAATGGTTGTAAATCATTTATTTAGTTTTCTTATGTGATTTGCGTGCAAATTAAATTCCACAAAAAGCATAAATTTCACTCTGTTTCAGATTAATAGGTCAGAATGCAAATGTAGTTTTTTTTTTTTTTTTGTACATTTAAAAACACAGTGTATATGCAAATAGATTATGTAAGTCTGTTGTCATTTAAAGGGGGCCTAATGACTGTTCACTCTGAATGCAAGCAAAAAACATCACGGAAAGGGAGGGGCATTCCCTGCTCTTTCTATTTTTGTATAGGCCACTGCTTATATAAGGCAATAAGATTTTTCCTCTATAGTGACCTCATATGAGAGGATGGTTTCCCCCGACTTGTTGCTCAGCACTGCTGTTCTCTGTTGGGGCGTGGATCAGCAGTAGCTCATTTAAATAGACACTGAAATTGTGCGTTTGGAGGAGGAGTGAAATGAAGGGAGTTTTGGTTAGAGCTGGCCGATTATGGACAAAATCATAATCACGATTATTTTGGTCAATTTCCGAGATGACGACTATTTAACACAATAACTCATTGACTTTGGAAACATCATGCCTTTATTCAACTTTAAATCAAACAATCTTGCATTTTTAACATAATTTTTTAATAGACTTTAAATATGATTTAGCTATAAAACAAGTTAAAAAAAAAAGAAATGTGTGAGTGAGTTTAGTGACGGACGAAGCACAGAACCGCAAAGTAACAGGATGCGATGGATTAATGAGAACATCGCTGAGAAAAAGATTTAATCTCATTCAACTTGGGTTCATAATCATCAGGGCAAAATTGTAACTGATATTTAAATATGATTAAGTGCACAGCCCCAGTTTGAGACAATAAATCATGTAACAGTAAAATATGGCGCAGTTTGCACATTTTGTTCGTGTACTTGTTTTACATTTGTTTAATGATTGATTTTAATTTCCAGCTATCCTGACCTGAAGCTTATCCAGTCAATTAACGCCCATCCATCTAACTGTATCTGCATTAAATTTGATCCTACGGGAAAATATTTTGCTACTGGAAGCGCAGATGCCCTGGTTAGTCTTTGGAATGTTGAGGAGTTGGTGTGTGTTCGCTGTTTCTCTAGGTAAGGAGATTTTAAGACAGTTATTCCGTATATATAAACACATACACATATATATAAAATGTGTATATATAATAAAATATATATATATATAATTTTTTTTTTTTTTTGGCAAAAGAAGATGCATGTACCCAAATTGATATTGAGTAACGTTGTCTTCTCTTGATTGGATGTCCTGCAGGTTAGACTGGCCAGTGAGAACCCTGAGTTTCAGTCATGATGGCAAAATGTTGGCGTCCGCCTCTGAAGATCACTTTATTGACATTGCAGAAGTAGAGACAGGTAAACTACTGTATACACAGTTGTTGGTTTGACGGTCAGCCTTCGTGACTTGGTTTTCTGCCCTGTAATTTTGTTTTGAGTGCACAAAAGATTTTAGCATTCATAGTATCCAAGCTTTATCTGATGTTCATTAAGACTTTTTGTGGTGTATTTGTGCAGGGGAAAAGCTTTGGGAAGTGCAGTGCGAGTCTCCAACCTTCACTGTAGCCTGGCACCCTAAAAGACCGCTGCTGGCGTATGCCTGCGACGACAAGGAGGGCAAATACGACAGCAATCGGGAGGCAGGGACCGTGAAGCTCTTTGGCCTTCCTAATGACTCTTAAAGAGCTAAATTAAACATGGACATGATTTTGTAAACTCTTAAAACATCTGCTGTTATTCAGCATTTCTCTACATGCTCATTGCTCTTTTAAGATGAGGACATAATCCTTCCTCGTTACCTTTTTCCTGGGACTGTTTTCTAATATCTTCTCATTGTGCTTTTTTTCTATGTCTGTCAACTACTTTGAAAATCTGTACAAAATCTGTGGTTTATATATAAACTGATATTAAAGTAGTAAAGGCTCATTAAAGTAGTTTGACACATTTCCCCAAATAATAATGAAATTCTGTTGCAAATAATAGGATACCGTGGATCATTTAGGAAAATAGAGACACTAGAGGGCACTGTGTCCATTTCTGGAGTAGTGCACACTTGCTGGATGTGTCTTATTAAAAATTTTTTTTATATTATTTCATTTTTGCAATAAATATCTGAATGTGTTTCTAAAGCCTGGCAATTGTAAATGTTTGCTAGCTGTACACATACAGTAGGAAGATCTAGCAGTATAAAATTCAGCTGGTTTCTTGCAAATGTTCTGCATTGCATGTTTGCTTTAGGGGCACAGTATGCTCACTCTAGTATCAGTAAACTGTATACAGCAAAGTCATTCAGAGATCTATATACTGAACAGATTTGTATTGTCAACACTTACCTAACATCAGTATGCAGTATAAGGTACACCATTTTCTAGAGAAACTGGTAAAACCATGCACTGTGTAGGGTTTTTTCCAGCTTACCCTTATGAAAGACTTCTTAGTTTTCATTTAGAGCTCTGCAGCAATGTTTTTCCTGCTTAATCCATGTGTGGCTTCAAGAAAACATGTCTAAGTTATAACTGGTAATCATGAATGGAAGACCATTGGCTTAATTAGTCATATACGCTCTGGATGAATTCTGTTCTGTGAATGATGTGCACCGTATAGGTTGGACCTCTATACGTACTGTATATTTTATAGGTGTCTGTAAAAACCTTTTTGCTAGTGATTATGTAAGCAATGGAGTGGGAGAAGCACATGCTCTGGCTATAAGCTTGCTTTGTATGTGTTGGTGGTTAGATGCCTCTATAGTGTCTTTGTAGTTGCACCTATGAGTTGTCTCCAAGCACACCTACACCCCTACAGTACATTGCCTGGTTGTGATTAATCTAAACCAGGATACCGTTCGCTGTTGCTCTCAAAATTTTTCATACCAGATAGTGAACATCTGGTCCTTCATGCAACCCAGACAGAAGACTTGTCCAAGCAGAGCCTGGCTCAATGTTTTTGGACGTCATTGCAATGCCTTATAGACTGATTGAACTGCTAGGACTTTAACATGGCATTCATTTCTAATAGAGCATTTACTTCATGGGTGTTTATTAAGATTCATTTATTTGTCACATGTACTTTACACTGCAGTGTAATTATTTCTTTCATATATCCCAGTTAGGAAGCTGTGGTCAGAGCAAAGAGTCAGTCAGGATACACCCCCCCTGGAGTAGATAGGATTAAGGGCCTTGCTCAAGGGCTCACCTACTGTATGGCAGCTTTGGAAGTGCTGGAGCTTCAATCCTGACCTTCCGATCGGTAACCCAGAGCCTTAATTGTTAGAGCCACCATTCCTCCTATTTCGATTTTTGTGCTGCATTGGGAGGTTCTAGAGGCATAAGCACAGTAGACATCTGTGAACACTTTCATTTAATCCAATTTAATGATGGTTTCTGTGTTGGCATGTATAATCCAGGTGATTAGCATGAGAGGCAAAATCTAAATGTTATATAGTTACACACGGCTGGTTTTATCAGTATTCCTGAACCAATCTTTTTGACTCCAAAGTCACTAGTCACTAGTGGTTCTGAATTGCATGATTATGTTTTTTTAATGTTGAGTTTGTGGGTTTGCTTGTCTCATCCAGGGTTCATCTCTCCCTCTCCCACTTAATTCTCACCTCTAGGATAAACAGAAACGTGGACCGCAAACCAGGCTTCCTTGGCCAACATCCTTATCTAACCTCACTAATGTTCTTGAGGCTGAAAAGTAAGCACGCCCTTCTAATTCCAGCAAACATTGTAGTACATCTTCTCAAAGGACAATATTATAGAAATGAAACTTATATATATATATATATATATGAGTATAACAGTATAGATTTACTGTCCTGAGAAAATAACTCAACATTAACGTCAAAATAGCTGGAAACAACACCCTAAGTGATAACAGCTGTACATCTTTAACCATGCAAAGTCACATGCCCTATTCATGTTCATGTGCTCGTCAGTGGCCAAGTATGTCTCCAGACTTAAACCCTATTGAGCATCCTCAAGCGGTAGGTGGCGAAGCGCCAAGTGTCTAACATCCAGCAGCTTTGTGATGATATGGAGGAGTGGAAGAGGATCCCAGCAACATCATGTACAGCTCTGGTGAATTCCATGCCCAGGAGGATTAAGGCCGTGCTAGATAATGGTGCTCATACAAAATATTGACACTTTGGACACAGTTTTGACATGTTCTCATTTTCGTTGCCAGTTATGTAGACAATAAAGTCTGCATGTTGAGTTATTGTTAGAGGACAGTAAATCTGTACTACTATACAGGCTGCACATTGACTACTCTAAAGTATATCCAATTTTCATTTCTATGGCATTGTCCCTTGAGAACATATAATAAAATGGTTACTGAAATGTGAGGGTGTACTCCCCTTTTTATTTTTTTAGATACTGTAACTCCCCACTTTCCCCATGCTCCATGTTATTATAAAAGCAAAGGACTAAATCTGGACTGGGATGTTCAACAAGCACATATGGGTGCGATGGTTAGGTGAATCCAAACCTTTGGCCATATGGTGGGTCTGCATGAAGAACCGTGGTGCCCAGAATGAAAACTGTAACTCAGTGTTCCCCTACACTGACCTCTCTTTGGGGCCCATTCATGCATTTAAAATCATTATGCTTTGAAATTAGTGCTACTTCAGGAGATTTAAAATCAGCACTCAAATGTTTAGTCTTGCTGGCTAACAGTAAGACATACTCAATCAGATATACAGGAGACAAAAAAAACAAACCAAAAAAATGCGGTAAAATTGACTACCAATTTGGCGTTTCACCTGGATGTGAGAGTTAGAATGGATGAGTTAGGTCTGCTGGGGAAGCAAAAGACATTTGGCAGCTGTGCCACTTATCTGGTACTTGGAAACTGCTGCCCCTGCAATGTGGTTTCTCCTCAACTCATTGCCTCTTATTACATGCTGAGGTCAACAGTCGCCATGCTCAAGTTGTGCCATGCATTAAATAAGACTGCAGCAGAGGACTACCATTGATTAAGTAAACACTGGTTTCCTGTAGACGTGGAGTCTCCGGTCACTGGGGAATGAGGCACAAAGGAAGATTAGACACAGCCGTGTGGTTAATCTTCTTCAGCGGTGACAGACTTTCCCAGCATGAGCGTTGTGTGTCCACGCGAACTAGTGGCAGCTGTCCTCACCCCATTCTCCAGTGACTCAGCCCTGCAGGCTTCAGGATGTCTCACTTCTTCGTTTCCTACACATCACAGGGAGCTATAAGCACCTCCTGAATGCACCTTAATTACACCTAATTTAGATCCATAATCTCTTGTCTTGTCCAGGTGAGCGTAGGAGGGACCTGTCTTTTTGTTCTTCCTGCCTGGTTAATAGCAGATTTATTACTGATTATAATTTATAGTTGAAATTGTTAAATATATCTCATATGTTTTCTAAAGCATTTTAAAGAAAGAAAATAACCAGAGAAAGAGAAACAACCTAAATGAATTCCATTGTGTGGGATGCAGTATACAGTAGACCACATCTTCGAGCTTGAAGGTGTGCGGTAAGTACGATGGAACGGAAAAAATGACACAGCCGCGTGGCTGGAAATGTCTTCTAGAAAAATGGATGTAAATATAGACCAGTATGAAGAGCTTGTCAGTGTGCAAGTGTGATGGAAACAGAAGCCAAGGGCATTTGAGTGTAACCGTAGACTGAGGCTCACAAAATGTTCTCCATTTGACATCCTCTGTTTCCCCTCTGTCTGCCACAGATTGATGTTGTGGTTATGCGTTGAGGACTGGCCCGATTTCTGGCATGATATCATTTTGCAGGGCTATTTCATTTTTTCCCCCCATACAATCTCTAAGCATCTTAGTGTGATTCCATATCTGATGTAAATGTTTCTGTCAGGGTCACCAGAAAGGGCAGTCTGTCCAGATTGTTTGTCTGGTCACTGTTTCCTAGACATATAAAACCCAATATGAATAGTATTTCTAAATGTTTAAATGCCAAATAGGCTTTAAGATCGACTTGGTCCCTTTTGAGCACTGTTGCCTCATTGCATCTTTTACAGCAAGATGTTAATGGTCATTGAAAAATTGAAGATGAATAGACGAATGGCCACAAATAATCATGAAAATATGCCCTCTGTATAGCATCCATGTCATTATTTCTCTCTATTTCTCTGAAATCCTTCCTTAACATTTTGTATCACCAAACAAGCCTCTTTTTTTCAGTGATGAAATCCGATCATTGGAAAGACCTGGTCTCAAATACAAATAAAACAAGATTAGAACAGCCTGGATACTCATAACAGAATTCATAGGTCTGGTGTTGCTAATCTAAATGGAATCTCTGGACAGAGGAAGACACATTGTGGAGTGTTTTAAATCACGCTGCTTTCAAGGCACCAGTCATCTACAAGATGAGCACGAAATCCACTTACAGTCTGGCAGTTTAGGATCCTGACCAGAAGGTCAACATGTACAGTATAAGGTACATGTGTGGTATACAAAAAAAAAAAATCAATATTTTTGTATCTAATTTGTATACCGTAATTAGATAATTTAAAATGCATGTTCTATTTTCTCATAACATCACTTGTCACTTGTTTTATTTCAAAGATATTTTTTCTTTTTGTTTTTAACCCTTTGTTGCCACCAGACTGTCTTTAATGAATTACCTTAGAAAGCTCTCAACAGAAAGTTTTTTTTTATTTTTTAGCCTGAATCATAATTTACATTACATTTGTCTTCACTAGCAAAAATCTGCTGCTGTTCTCTTTTAGGCACTTTGATTAAAGATCATGGTCTGATATTAACTAACACAGTCTTTAAATAATAATAATAATTAACAATAATAATAATAATAATAATAATAATAATAATACAGCTACTGTATTCTGTTGTTTTAAGATGTTTTTTTATTATTATAATACATCATAATCCTGTAAAACAAAGTACAAATGTATAAATGAAGACAATTTCATTAAAAGTTCAACACAGAAATGTTTTTAAAAATCAATTTTATTTGTGCATGATCTTTCCAAAAAGGCTAAGTTCAACTTTTAAATCTTCTTAATGACAATTTTACAGTGGTTTGGTTTAACAGATCTTTACTGTGACATGCAATCAAATAAATATCCCATCTGAGTTCACACTATACATTGCTAACATACACACTCTCTCTCTCTCTCTCTCTCTCTCTCACACACACACACACACACACACCCTGTCAATAAAACTACTTTTTCCCCACTTCCTTTATTTTTAAATCAATACCTTTCAACTTTATCATTATCTTGCACAATAAAAAATTTATACACTAGCACACCAAGAAGTGAATCAGCAAAAATGAAGAAAAGAAAATGACATTGTTGTAGTTATTAGACGTTTTGGCAGATCATCTTGTTAAAAAATACATTTTCAGTTTGTATCTTTGTTTGTGTGCTTGTTTGACTAAAATCTTTTCAGGATTTTATCTACATTCAGCTGTTGGTTGCAATAATTGTAATTGGTATGGGTGTTTCTGGGTACAGCAGGTGCTTGTAAAGGTTTAACAGTGGTACTGTTGATGCGGTTAAAAATGTACATGCAAGAAAGTATTTCTGTTCTACAAGAAAACTGCATTATATTAAAAAAGAAAGAAAGAAAGAAAGAAAGAAAGAAAAAAATAACATTTTAAGAAAAGTTAAAATTTTATTTCTGACATGATAAAGTTGAAAGTTAAACTTTATTAAATAGAATAATTGTTTAGATTCGATTACTAACCCCAGCAGTAATACCCATTAAGTGCAAGACTAAATCATCAAGCAGTAAACATTAATACATGTAGTCTATTCACACGTCACATGTTCAGTTACATTTTGTATAATTGCTTTTTCCAGAAAGAACATTCCAAGCTTTAAATACACTCTGTGAAAAATGTCAAAGTCTTTATAAGAAATACAGTATGTAACAACAGATTTTGAGAAATAATATTATTCCCCTGATTGAAGTTTTTAGGTCCCTGGCAACAGAAACTGAGTAAATTATTCAAGATCTGGATTCATATTCACTCTTTTTAACTCAGAAACACCACTGTAAACCATTAGCAACACAAAGATGTGTG
>JAQQZT010000002.1:21761073-21773003 GCA_030068275.1 Clarias platycephalus | reverse complement strand
ACACACATTATATATATAATTATATATATATAATTTTTTTTTAATATATATATTTTTTACGCATGTATCATGAAAAGCAGTTAGAAAACTTCTGCCGTAGCCCGATGTTAAATCCTTTTCTAAATCTCACTTAAACAAATTCTGAGCTTCTATGTGAAATAAAGTAATCCAGATAACATTCACCCAAAGGGTCTTTTTTGTTTGTTTGTTTAATTTACTTTATTTCATACACAAAGAATGTACTAATGGACTAAACAAAAGTTTCAGAATGAAGAGACAAATGTTTTAACCTTCTTGTAAACTTGTAAAGAATTTTTGTTTTCCTATTTAAAATAGATTTTCCTGCAGAAGTCGCAACAAAAAATATGAACGAAGAAGAAAATGTGAATAAGCATGGTTTGATAGCCCTTAGCATAGGTAGTTTCTATGCAGTTTGCCTTAAACAGAGACAAGAGCCAACAGACACACATCATTTCCACATAATACATTTAGTACGCATGGTAAGGCTTGAATGTGAAATGAAAGCACACGTGATTTATTAGTAACTGTCTACCTGCGATGTGAAACGATGAAGCAATAAATTAATGATTTAAACAGAAATTCAAACTACCAGAAAAACTACCAGAAATTAGACAAGCTGTATAGTAAAAACAAAAAGGGCAAATTTTATCCAAGATGCCTAAAATGGAGAAGAACAAGTTTACATTTCAAGCCCTAAATTATAAATGTGTTCAATCGGTGGTGAGCGAAACAATCTTCAGAATAAATTTAAAATAATTTCCTTTTGTCATATGTAAAAGTGTGGATGGAAGTGGATTAGGCCCAGTATAAGCAATTTATTTGAGATTTACTTTAGAAAAAGTCAGAATTCTAATTAAAAGAAATTCATAAGTCAGAAATATGACGTTAGATTCAGAATGTCATACACTCTTAGAAAAAAGTGTTGCTGAGGTGGTTGCTGACACTTTTTTAACAGTAATAAATATCTAGAAAACTACATATAGTGTACTTTATAACCTTAAAAAGAAATGCTCCATATATGTAGTTGAATCATTATTGAGGGTGTAATCTATCCCCATTTACAGATGAAAGATGTGTATTAAAAGTACAAAAGATATAATGGAATTGTCTCAGGAAAGAACAAAGAAAGATACAGTTCTAAAGATACAGTACGATTTTTTTTCCCCAAATGTACAATATTAGTTTTTCTAAGAGTGTATAGTTTAAAACAAAGAAGTATATTTTAATCTGAACTGAACAATGTTCGCTGTGAATCCCATACATTGGCCTTAATACAAGATTCGTTTATATTCTAAGAGAAGAACAAAATGACTCTCCGACCTAATAAGCAGCTTCTGTTGCAGGGACGTTTATACATAAACAGCACTGAACCTAGTGTTTTGGTATCAGACAGCATGCAAGTCAGACATTGTGCTGTCTCGGAGACAATGAGACTTGTGCACATTCAGTTATGAAACACCCACAGCATCAACAGTACATGAACTAACAACATGTCAAACAATACGGACGAGCACAGACACGCACACACATTTACGTAGAGAACTCGTAGTACATAGAGTAGACTTTAACAATGGCTTTTAGTATGTTCTCGTTTTCGAAATGTCTGCATATATACCTTGGTATATACACAGTTTCACATACATGATGTCATTACACATAAGACCAGTGGATACGCGGAGCGTCCACAAACTTCTACATTTTTACAGGAAATGAATGCATGACTGAAAATTGTTTACCTACATATTATTTTAATTAATTATTGCAGTCTAAACAATATGGCTTTGACTAGTGAAAAAAAAATGTTCAGCACTAGAAAATAGTTCCCTCTATCTTTCTATCTATTGAAAATACAAAAACTCACTTGCTGGATTTAACTTAAAACTGCTGTCAATGTTTACTTGAAGCAAATCTGCCAATTTAATGAGTGACTCAGGGAGTGTTTTTTGTAAACTACAGCTATTAAATATAACTGGCTAACAAGAGTTAAAGGTTTTAGCATTTTATCCCCTTATGCATTGCTCAGGTCAGGCTTTAACCTGATGAGGTTTTCTTTTCTTTTCAATATTAAATAAGTACATGTGTACTGTATATTCAGCTCCTTCACATGCCTCTTGATAAAAGTGTGCCAATTTAATGAGTAACTCAGGGAGTTTTTTTTTTGTAAACTACAGTTACTAACTACGTATAACTACCATCCTTCCGTGACGAACAAGAGTTAAAGGTTTTAGCATATTATCCCTTATGCATTGCTCAGCCCAGGTTTTGACCTGATGAGTTTTTCTTTTCGATATTAAATAAGTATGTGTGTGTATATATACAGCTCCTCAAAATGTCTCTTGATAAAAGTCTATGAAATTGGAATAAAGAAATAAAGAACATGAAATGTTCTAATTATGCCAGTTAACCCTTCTACCAAATACTTTATGCCATCTTCTTAACATAGTTATATTTGATTTTAAAAATGGCACAGTGGTTAAAATGTTGTTTT
This sequence comes from Clarias platycephalus, assembly GCA_030068275.1. NCBI lineage: Eukaryota > Metazoa > Chordata > Actinopteri > Siluriformes > Clariidae > Clarias > Clarias platycephalus. The sequence continues at coordinate 21,770,494 of JAQQZT010000002.1, read as the reverse complement.
TTTTTTTTTTTAATCTCGTTAGATAGACTGACTCATAGACTGGCTATGAGCTATAACGATAGCTTAGAATACAGTTGGGTCCATAATTATTTGGACAGTAGCACCCTTTTCTTTATTTTGCCTCTCTGTAGCACAACATCGGATTTGAATGGAATCCATTAACATGTGGTTAAAGTGAAGCCCTGCAGGTTTCATTCAACAGGTTTAACAAACATATTGCAATAACCATTCGAGAATTACAGCCATTTTAAGAAGGTTCCTCAATTTTCACAGGCTCAAAAATAATTGGACAAGAGACTTGGGCATGTATGGCTGCCAATGGAACTGGGTTACTGGTATTCCTGCTGCAAACAGGATAAGACAGAGCTTCACAGTACAGACGAACAATGATCCAAAATGGAAATGATCCAACCCAAGAGCTTCTTAAGGCAAAGAAGTTAAATGTCCTTGATTGTTACATGATTTTTAGTCACCTTACCTCAACTCAACTGAACATGTTTTTTGCTTAAGATAAAACCTGAAGGCATAAATTCCCACTAACAAGCAGCAACTGATGGAAGCTGCAGTAAAATAAAATGTCAGCAAAGCATCTCAAAGGAAAAAATCTGAAATTGGTGATGCTCATGTGTTCCAGACTTCAGGCAGTAATTGACTGCAAATGTTTCGAATCCAAGTGTTAATTATCCTTATATTTATAATCATGTCGGGTTTAAACACAATCTAAACACTTTTCACACTATGAAAACAGAAAGTCTTTGGTTGTAAATCATGATAATTGTATGCAATATTTTTGTTTAAACCCTTGAAATAAAGTTGACAGTGTATACTGTACTTCAATCACATCTTCTGGTGCTACATTTCAAATCTACAAATATTGTTTCAATGTTCAAATAGTTATGGACCCCCCCCAGTAAACTAAGAGATAGCTATCTATCTAGAGAAATGGAAATCTTTTTTCTTTTTTTTTCACGTAGCATAAGATCTTGGCAGTATAGTTGTCAGGGAGCTAGACTTTAGAATTTTATTTCATTTCCATTCAATTATTTAACTGATTCTTCCATAGGCCAAAAATGGAAACAAGATATTTTGTAGACGTTTTTGGATTTGTGTACCGAAATTTTTAATTTGTGACTCAAATTGAAATTTTCCTAAACGTCTTCTATCAATATTTTGTAGTCTGCTCAATTCTTGAATGAAAACCTTTTTTTTTTCTCTACAAATGAATGCACATCAACTAGCAGACAATTTAATACTTTTACGTTTTATTACTGATGTGTTTTAACTGCACTGCAATGGTTGTATTTGATTGTCTTTAAATAAATAGAAAATCTAGCTCCCATCAGTGCAGTGCTTTTCCAGGCTGGATTACAAATGCAAGTATAATATTTGTACGCATTTTCATTTTATGCAAGTGTTTCTTTCATAGAAAAGATTTGGTCACTGAAACAATTGGTTTGCTAAAATGTGGCAGTGTTCGGTTTTTATTTAAATTTTTTTTCCCAGTGCAAACCTAAACATGCTTTCCTTCCATAAACTCATGCTGGCAGGACTAATGTGCATATTACTTCTCTTTCAAATGGTAAACAATGACTATTACTTCTCTTACATGTTAAAAGACAAGAATATAAAAAAAGGGAAGAAGAGTATTCAAGAAATGACAATTAGACAATGAGCATTCAAGTTGTCTAGAAGGGCATTAAAGACACAATCATGTTCCCTCTCAGGTCTAAGTAGGGCAATGCCAAACCTAGACAATTCACCTTGTGAAACATGCCCTTAATTCAACCTGTACTTTTTTCAGTCCTTCACAAAAAAAAAAAAAAAAAAAAAAACACTACCCAAAATGTGTAGAAAGTCATCGGAAGGCATCATGCTTAAATTGCTGTTGTTGTTGTTGTTGTTTTTTTTTTACCCTTTTGCCCTCTCAGCTTTTACTACAAGTGTTGGAAGGGAAACGGGGAGAGTTTCACAGGGAACTAGCTACATACACATACACACCTCATTCCAGTGCCAGTGTTCACTATTATCAACTTAATGGAAAGTATTCCTGTTGTGTCCTTTATAATGGATCCCAATGGCCCACAATTTGCAGAGTATGAGGCCATGGTTGTGCATATACGTTAACCAATAGAAAAATCTTTAACATATAAACAACTTGAACCTGAATGGCAGTGACAAGACCAACTTTGTAGGGGAATGGATTGTTTTTATCAGAGCAAATAACAACTAAGACTTTTGTCGAGGCAGTGAAAAGCCTTCCACAGTTTGGCAAGATTCCCACTATCCCCTTTCTCAAACTAAATCACTTCCCCACAAAAGTAAACCTCCCAGCAGCCCCCCAAAAACAGTCTTATGTCCATTACTTTTTAAACATGTCCTGAAGAGGTCCCGGCAAGAATTTCAGTACGGTGTCTAAGATGCTCTCCTCGTCATCGTCGTCGTCGTCCCCGCACCCTGCCGGAATGGCCTTTTTCGGGCGAGTTAGCGAGCCTTCACAGGCTTGCTCCATGGCAGCTTTCTCCTCAGCCTCCTTCTCCTCCTTTTTCTTCAGTCCGTACTATATAATCATAATGGATTCAGACCACAACAAAGACGAAGCATTTAAGTAATGAAACTTTTAGGTTTTAGTTTGTAAAACGTCTTTTAAACTGTATCAGCATGTTGTAATTTGGCTAATTTTTGGGAACATTTCTCAATTTTCAAAAAAGGTAAAATACTGTAATTGAAAACAAAACGAGACTCGACATTGTTGCGAGTCACTGTCATTCCCAACATGGCAGAGTGCCACAGCTGAGCCCTTGAGGACGCCCCTTTACCCTCAACAGTTCAATTATACACTTAAATTATTCCACCACACTCATAAGCTGCTCTAGATAAAAAGGTCTAATGTTTACCAATCACCAGAAGCTGTACATCCTCTCAAGAGACTGATACTCAACTAATTCAAATGTACATTTCATAAGCACCCTGTACAGTCAGAACTCAATCATTCAAAAGTATTACACAAATTAATTCTGATTTATAATGAATATCCTTCCAACACACTTACTACTCTTTACAGTATACTGTTGAATTAGTTCATAATCATGCAATCAGGTGTCACTTAGAAGACAATAGTTCTTAGTGTGTTTTCATGGAGTTTTCCCTTTAAATAAACACCTCCGGTTTGCTGCTTAGAGATCTTAGTACTGTATACATTTATATTCAGATTTCTGTAAAGCCGCTTTGTAACAAGGTCTATTGTTAAAAGTGCTACGCAAATACAACTGAAGTGAAATGAACTGAATCGTTCTGTATGTCAGCACTACGAAACTGTATAATACCTTCAAGGGCATGCATATACAGTATGACATCATCTCAAATCGTTTTCTTCCTATTTTGTATCAAAGATCTTTTTGAAGCGCTATAGACATTAAAAATAGCCTCAAAAATGAAACAGGACTACACGGCTAGACTGCTGCAGATTTTCCATATTACTCTTAAAATATCATCCCAATAAGTATAAGGAAAAACATAAAAACAACGCATAACACTATGATATTTAATGACACTGTGGTGTTGGATCAATTTCCAGAGGTTTTTGGGGAAAACAGGAAGCTCACCTTATCTCTGATGCTCTGTCTGACCTTCTCTCTCTCGGCCTCCATGCGGGCGTGCTTGGCTTTCCTTTCCTCCTCTTGTTGCCGCAGTGCTTCCTGCCTTTCCTCTTCTTTCTTCTGAGCGTCTGGGTCTTTTTCTTCTTCTCCACCTAACATTTTCCCCATGTCTTTGGTGGCCCCTGTAGACGGCAGCCATTATCTGTGTTATTATTGATTTTTAATTGTGTTTTTATATATATATATATATATATGTATATAAATAAACAATATAATACATGGTAGATCAGCGTTGATCCTGATTCAAAATTATTTCGCCTATGCTAATTGTAATTAATAGTAATTATCCACAATGAATTATTCAGTGACAACATCAGGCCAACAGAAATGTAGAAATACGTTCTCAGCAAAACCAAAATAAGCCTTAACTGTACCAGAATCAAAGGTTTGATTACACACTTTCGAGTGTCCTCCGCTTGCCTGTGAAAAGGCTGTTTCACTGTATGTGATGCTGTGGTGCTCTCTGTGTGACACGCTGGCTAAATGGATATCTCTGAGCCAAAATAAAGAAGCCAAACAGGGCCACTGGGGAGAAACATGCTTTTTCTTCCTCATAGCCATCTGTTTCACTTGTCTAAGTCTGCATTTGAGAGATAGCTGTTTTAGAGCCAGCCACTGTGTCCTCCCACCCCACCCCCCTCCCTCTCTCTCTCCATGATCTTGCTCATGAATATGTTTCAGTAACTATTCATTATGCCTCATCACTGATTTCCAAGCAATTTGGAAAAAAAACTCTAAATTTGTTTTATCCCTAATAACAAAATCCACCATTTACATAAAACAAATACTGTCTGTACATATGAAATAAAATGCTTACAAGATACATAAAATCAACACCACAGTCATGCGTATGAGCCTACTCTACTCACGCTCTGAAAGTTAGTCGAAAACTGTAAAACTATACCCCGACATGACACTCGACGTTTGCGTTAATTTTTAATGCGGCTAATGATCCTTCCTGTGCGTGATTTATCTGCAAAAACTGCAGAACAGCCATTAGGAACATTTGAGTGATGTTAATTGTATTAGTCAATGCATTATTCAGCCGTAATACATTACATATGTATATTAGATTAACGGTTTTTTTCTTCCTTTAGTTTCATGGACATGGTTGAAGGAAAGCATTCTGAACTCCTGCAGTTCAACATAATAAGAACACATATATTCTGTATGAACCTATGTGCGTCACTGCTTCATGTACGTAAGGTGCAGAAGAAACCAGAATATCTGTTTTGTGCAAATCCCTGTGAACCTAATCAGCAAAGGTAGTGCATGACAGAATCTAATTAAGTGCTTCTTGCGGTCATTGACTTCATCTGTTAAATCAATGCACAGCTCATTTTTCTATAAGCAATTGGAGCGAATATGCTTTTGAAATCCAAATGCTCAGTCAATGCTATGGGCAAAACCCCCCTTCAAATCAACTCTAAATGATAATGTGCCGTCCTCTCCTGCCATTAATTATGTTCACAGGCCTCCCAGGGCATTCATTGGCAAAAGGACTGCCAGTGGAGGGTTTAATTGGCAAACGTGTGTGTGATTAGGACACCTTGGGCTGACAGATTAACGTTCAGGCATGGTCTAGCTGCGTGCACTGTCTCTAGAGTGTAGACAGTAAAAGGTCGCTCTTAATTTCAGGACTGGACTGCCCACTCCCACTCCCACTCCTCACTCACCACCCACACTCCCGCACAGCTTCCTAAAAGATAATTGACTTGCCACCCCAGTGGTCGCCTTTTGGCTAACTGAATTTGACTACAGTACATTCCACATGGATTCAAGGTCATTGCTGTTTTATTCACAACTAAATGCCATACAACAGAATATAATACACAGGTTTGACCCTGTAAAGGTCAATGAAAACACTTTTCTACTGAATCCTTTTAATTTGAGTCAATAGTTCAATAACAACCATCCATTTCATGTAGACGCTCTGTCACATTTCATATTATTGCTGTGAGAAAATTCTTCTACCAAATAAATACAATAGCTTTTTCACTCAGCATACAGGAAATATGTAGGCCATTAAAATGTATTTACCATTACAAAAGACAAGCATTCTTTTTTTTCTATGAGATTCTGCATGGCTTTTCACAGAAGCACTGAATGAATAACAGACTGTGAGGATGGAGGATGGGTGGCCAGCTCATTCTGATGATTTATCAAACACTGCGGTTGGAAATTCATATATCAGAGAGGAGCTCTTGCTCTTGATTATATAAAAATCAACTGAACATACTAATTAGGTTTTTTCTGCCAAAACCTTATTAGGCAATGTATTAAAACAGATCTCTTAGAAACATTATTTGTGCCAATAAAATCATTGTATTTTGAAATTATAAAGAATCGTCACTGAAAATCATACTCGATGTAACTATGTCTTTGTTGTCTATCATGACATCAGTGTATTTCTGAACATTGTTAATTTACAATACTAATTTAGATTTTTTGATGCAGTCTATACTGATGAAAATGCAATAAAATAAAAAAAATACAACCACCTCTCAATTGAAGAAAGGTTGCATCTAAGGATATCCCTGAAATGTTACAGTATATACTCCTTAATAATTTGTACAGGATGTGGATGTTTGCCGAGTAGAAGTGTTCTGAATAATTGATGGCCTTCATGGATAAATCATGTACTGATACTATTACTACAGAACTGCACACAGATTAGCTCAAAGAAATAGAATCGTCAAACATGGTGAAAAACCTACTGGTGCAAGATGTGAGATGTGTCTGGATGTAATCATGTTATGTGATAAATATTTAATATGCTCTAAACATACAGTAGATTTTCCATGCATTTGCTTTGGCACGGGACATTCTAAGGCACTTTGAAGAATAAAATGCTTTATTAAAAATGTCATTTAGAACTGAAACAAATATATTAATATACTCCATAAAAAACAGGCCTGCATCTAGAATTAGAAGTTTACCTTTTAGCACAATTATGGTCCTACCCCCCGAAAAAACACATTGAAAAAAAGCATTGACAAAAGTCAGTGCTTAGATATGAATGCCACAGTCCAGTAGCAGTCGAACTGTAGTTGCTCAGAACATATTTAGGGGAACAATTGTTAATTGAAGTGCTAAAACCTTGGCAGACAAAAAAGCCATTCCAGGCAGTAATTCAAGCCTAGTGCTTTTGTGCCTGAGACACAATATATAAAAGGTCATCGTCTGATCACATTGGCTCTCCAGTGCCCGACACATCTGGGCCCATCCGAGACAATTGGGAAATACATTATCGACAGGCATTTAGCTGATGAAACCAATGCATGGAATTGATTTGAGGAGTTGTCCTTTAAAGAAAACCTCATCCTCTTAAATTAGAAAATCTATATCTCATATAAATAAATGCCTGAAATCACAACCTGTTTAAACTATTGCCTTGTGTAAAACGAGAAACAATAAACCAGGTCATTGTTCTACATATCATTGTCATATTTTTAAGCATAGTCTGAAAATAGCTTGTTGCCTTTATAAAGACTATATTAGTGGTTAGAAAATATTACCTACCTCCCAGTGCTTGCTTCATTACAAAATCCATTATGCACTTTGATATCTGGTCCGGACAAAGCTAGAGAGAATGTTGCATGTAATCTATCTGTAGTCCCAATCGCGTTAGGCCACTACAGTATGTATTCTCCTGTGCTTGGTGATGGTGCTTTCACGTCTGTTGGAAAAAAAAAAAGACAAAAAGCTGGTAAGTGGTCTACATCTTTAACAGATGAAAAAGACAACATTATATTTGCAATCAGCAATGCATACAGTCTATTAATCAATATTACAGTTGAGATCGTACTTTAACAATCACATTTTACATATATTTTATACTGGGATGCTTTTGTGTAGTGTTGTCTCTTTCTCTCTCTATCTATAGCAAGAGAAATCTGACCCATGTGGTGCAAATAATCTCTTCCATAACTGAGTCGAGCTCCAAGTCAATGTAAAGTAATAGAATTGATCATGAACACACACTTTGCAAATGAGTGGGGGTTCCTATAAAAGCCTGCAAACCTGAGAAGCCAGACTGAGGAAATCACATTCATAAAATGCAAAGATTTAAGGGTTTAATTATTAAATAAAGTATATAAACAAATCTGATCAAGCAGAAACCTTACATCATGTTGTGATATGCAGTGTAAATCAAGAATGTACCATTTTGTCGCGCAAAATGCTTCACAACGAACTACCCTTTGGGTAAATTAAGCATGATATTTTGTTAGATCATGTTAATGGACTGAAATGCAAACAGATAGCTGATGTATAGCATGTTAATGGGAATCTAATCCATTAAAGTTTTTTTTTTTTTTTTTTCCTGGTGGTGTGCCTAGCACAAAATTATAAATATGTGTATGGAACAAATGAATCAAATGGCCTGTATTAATCATGTCCTTGACGACATGGTTTCCCTAGCAGCGCAAGATGTTTTAGAAAAGTAATAAAAAAGTACTCAGGCAAGAAAACTATAGCAAGCCATGCTTACAGAAAATCTCTTGAAACAAAATGGAAAAAACGGTATATGAATACTATGCATTATTATTTTTATTTTTTTTACACCTATTAAACATAAATACATGCATTTCTTAAGCAATAAGCTCTTATTGTTGTATGATAGGTTTCTGGTACTGTATTTAAATCATCCATAGCATAGCTGAAGCAGCAATCTCTTGCAATCACTATGTCTAATAAACCATCAAGTCTTCTTTATGTTTTTTGATCATTTAAGACGCATTGATTGTAATATTGCGGGATTTGACAAAGATCATGAGGTAAAACAGAAATTTTGAGAGTTGAATTCGGAAAAGAGCAAAATGCATTATTATTATTATAATAGAGCAAAACAGGAGCCAAACAGTAATCTTATACAGAGTGTAGATCATTACTGGAAATACATCCTAAACCTAATTTTAGTTTCCATCCCTGAGCACTGCAATATGTGTAGCAGTACATTATGCTGTTAAAGAAACAACCTGATGTCATCCATCTTGCTGAATTGACAGGTCTTTGAAAAGACTTTATTAGATTAGATTGCATACAATCACTGACCAGAAACCTGTTAATACCTGTGGAAAGTTATGATTAAGCCATAATGTCTGGATCAACCCAAAATAAAAAAATTAAAAAATTCTGATGTAACAGTGGATTAAAAACATACATCCAATTTTAAAAGCACACATACAAGAAAGGTTTTACCCCAGTAAGGCCTGACAAAATAAAGCTAGAAGAACTAGAAGTCTGAATGAGTACTAGACCAAAATAGACTTTAATAAACCACAACAGTGTTTCCCAAACTTTTCTTCTAGGGACCCATTTTTAAAAAATGACAAACCACAGCCCCAGAGTGGCACAATGGTCACAATCTCAAAGTTGATGCTGTAGCCTAAAGAGAGCTGGTTGGCCTAGCTCTCTCAGAGGGGAGGGATGGGAGGCACTTAGCACTCACATGTCACTTAAGGCTCAACAGCCAATCACCGGCGTCTGTGAGCTCATGCATGCAGAACGAGCTGATAGCGCTGTCCTCCGAGTGTGTTACGCTGCTCTCAATGGTGCATAAGCTCACAGTTCTAAATGATGCAGTTGGTGACTCCACATGGCTTAGAGGAAACACGTGCTAGCCTTCGCCCTCCCTTGTTGGTGGTTGTAGCCTTGATGTGGGAGGGCAGGTGGGAATGGGTTACAACCAGTGGTGTCAAAAGTATTCACATTCATTACTTGAGTAGAAGTATAGATACTAGGGTTTAAAAAGACTTCTTTAG
>JAQQZT010000002.1:21729912-21745466 GCA_030068275.1 Clarias platycephalus | reverse complement strand
TGTGTGTGTGTGTGTGTGTGTGTAAAATAAATTTCCTGCCCAAAAAAAAAAGGGTCAAATTATTGGCCTGCATCAAGTACTAAAAACAATTAAGGTGATGTGAAATTACTGTAATTACTGGGTTAAAAATCTGTAAGGACTGCCCTAAACCAACAACTTCGTGGAAGAAATGTGGTCAGAAAAATGAATGGAGATCACTTAAACGATTAGTAAAGATGCATGGTACTGTATAAAACAGTAAAAATTAGAATTATTTTTAATAGTGAAAGTAAAAGCATTTCCTTCTGCAAAATGTAACAAGAACTCACAGGACTGGAACTAAACAGCAGTGTGGCCATAAGAAAGCCAATTGTTAGTCAGACAAATCTGGAAAAAAATACACTTAAATTTGATAGGCATCATAAAGATTGCACTTTGAAGCAAAATAAAAAGATAATGTGGTCTGGTGAGTCCAGATTGATCCTATTCCAGTGAAGGGTGTGTCAGAGTAAGAAAGGAAACGCGTGAAGCAATGCACCCATCATGTACAATATAGTGGCTACTGTACAAGCCTCCAGAAGTAGTGTTATGATCTGCGATTGCTTCAGTTGGTCAGGTCTGGGCTCAGCATCCTTATGTGGCAATAAAATGAATGCCTACACTGAGTGCATACCCATTTGTTTATACATTTTCTTTTGTTATGCTGTGGCTGGAGTTGGAGAAAGTGGACAATGAGGCTTATGTCAGCATGATAATGAGTTCTAGGTTATGAAAAGGTATTATAATAGTGAATAGAAAACTTTAAAATGTATATAAGCTTAGATATTACATAAAACTAAATGAACCATAAACCAAGATGTCATTCATCAGTAAAAAAAAAAATAAAAAATTTAATTCCAAAGGTCCTTTGAGAAAAAAAAAAGGAATCATTTTGGATGACAGCTGTTCTATCTCTTAGGTATGTTGTGTATTTCTTTATATAATACACTATTTGTATCTTGCAAGAAGCCTGATCACTTGGTATTGGCATTCGACAGCTTTACTGTATGTAAAAAATCCTGCAGTCCAGAAAGCTGTATCTATGTGAAAGCATTAGTCATTTACGTAGGAGTGATATGTTGACTGTAAGATTTGTGACCATATGGACAGCTCTTTTATGACTTTGCAGCTCACTGAACAATTGATTGTATAGATCTATTTTTAGGAAATTGCAATCTTGTATGAAGTATGTATTGAGTACTTAATAAATGCTGCTTTGAAATATGTTTGAATAATTAGAAAATTTTAAGAAAACAGAAAATTTGGATTATACTGTGATTTGCTATAAATATGTAACTATGCTGCAGGGGGGCAGGCAGTTGTGGCTCTGGGTTGCTGATTGGAGGGTGGGGGTTTCAACCCCGCCACTGTTGAGCCCTTGGGCAAGGTCCTTAACCCTATGCCTAGGCTAATATTATATATATTACTTGGCCACTGATGTGCAGGGGATTCTCAGTACCGGTCCAAAGCCTGGAGAAATTGATGTGTTGCAGCAGGAAGGTCATCCAGCATAAAACCTGTGCCAATAACTTGTGGATCAGATCATCTGATGTTGGGACCCTGAGAAAGGGGAAAACCCCAAGTACAATTTACATACCATTTTGACTCATCTAGCAAGAAAAAGGAATAATCAGTTTAAAGTGAGCATTTTGTCAATATGGTTAATTTAATCCATCTTGTTTTCTTGATCTCTTGTCTTGTTCTCTAAAACACACAGCTCTAAATCATGTCCTGTACATTTAAATGCACACTCTCATCTAGTGCTGCTAATATAATGAACGGCAGCTATGATAATTAATTTCCACCCGTTCTTACTTTTTCTACCCATGCCGAGGCACCTGGAGATTGTGCCAGCTCCAGTAGACAGAGGCCAATCCTGTGAGGATCCTGAGACATCCAGAAAAGGACAACCTCCAGCTGGATTCTGCTTCATGATGGTTTGGAGCTACACTGCTGCTCCTGAGCTCCCAGTGATCCATACCCCCTCTGCCCTCTGCACCTGTCTGACTCATCATGGTGCCGAACTGGACTCCATGTTGACTTGGACATCTTCTGTTGTATTGACGTTTTCAGCTGCCTAACATGGTATGTTGGCATAAAATTCCTGCTATCTGTTATGACCCAAATAAGGATGGGTTCCCTGTTGAGTTTGGTTCCTCTCAAGGTTCCTCTCTATTTGCCATCTCAAGGAGTTTTTCCTTACCACCATCGCCTACGCCCTTGGCTTGCTTATCAGGGACAATCTGATCATTATGATCTATACACAATTTTACTTGTTCATACACATCTCCATAATTTTCTTAAAATTTTCTGAGATGATGACCATTGTTAAAAGCGCTATATAAAAATTTTATTGAATTGAATATCCATGTTCCAACTTCAATATCAGACATAAAATATTATAATAAATGCAATATAAAAATGTTGTAAGACCATGTTGTTTTTCAGTCTGTTTGAGGAAACAATGTCCACCTAAGCACGTGTCTCAAGGTAATTGAGTTAGGTTAAGCTTTAAGATAAGCTTGATGATCCACAGGGGAAATATATGTCTTGTTTAGACTAAGTAGTGTACAGTGTGCATTACTAACAAGAATAATGTTGTTCAGTGGTCATGTAATTTCATCAAGGATTTTAAAAGCATCGTGGTTTGTTGCGATTATCTTTTTGTTGATCTAGTATTTTTGTAATAAGTATATAAAATTTTAACAAGACGTTGTGTGACACTGTAATGCATTCACATTTGCATATGTTTTCAATACTATTCAATCTAGCTCGTTGTATCGACTGAATTTTTCTTATTATTGGTGTATGATGTGTCAGATCACTGATGTTGCTGCTATAAAAATAATGTCCAGATAACCTGTTACAGTCTGTTGGTTTGGTAAAGAGGAATCCCCAGGTAGTGCAGAGGCTGATCATTATGTTTCTCTTGTCTCATGTTTGCTTTTTGTAGGGAGGTGCACTCAGGGGATTTATATACCAGCCAGGAGCAGCAGCTGGCATGCGAACCTTTCCTGTCTCAACAATAAAAGAGCAATAAAACCTTATTCATGACATCCACGGAAACGCTGAGGTAACCCAATCACAATGTCTCTGCAGAGAAACAGTCGTTGATGCACAATGAATTAAAGCATGTGGACTGCTAGTGCTTTTGAGACTCAAAGATTAGTGCCATTTAAGTGCAACTGTAACTGAATTTATTTTTAATAGATTGTTTCCTTAATTAGTATTTAAATCAGAAAAAAAATCTGATTTTAAAAAAATATGCCGTGAATTTTGCAACATTGACCAACTAAATGAATATCCCTCTTTGCTAATTGTTGCAACACAGCATTTTGGTTTGTGATTTCTTTTTATTTTTAAAGCAGACAATTCAAGCAGACATCACCAGGCTGAGAGACATGAGGAGGTCAATCCATCTCTGTTTGGAATGCACATGCATTTATGTGGCTCAGGAGGTTTCGAACCCCCCTAGATTCCATTTTAATCCTGTGAAAGAAATCAATGACCAAATAGCCATTTCTCATTTTCTTACTGTGGGATTTTCCATATATTTTGTTGTATATCAAATTCAATTCTTCGCAGAGAAACATATTATATTTCCCCAGATATAAAGCATTTAGATGATGCAAAAACCTGATCTCCTTTGGTCCTAATATAATATGCACTCCCAGATCATGCACCCGTTTTGTGTGCTTGATCTGGGAGTATTGATCATCTGCTATTTAACCTGCTCAGTCACACAGAGATTATTAGATTCAGTATTGTTCAGTCGTTCAGAATTAACACTAAATTGTAATGAAGACACAACCTCTTAGACACTGATTTTAAACAAGTTAATCTACAACATTGTATGACCAGTCAGTAATAATATCATCACGGAAGAAACATGTCTGTCTGTTGCCATGTAACCACTAAGCTAAAATACAATGTCTTGTCACAAAATGCAGATATTAGTAAGATCGCATACTACACTATGATTATCATATTTTAAATAACACATTTCCTTATTCATAGCTACACTTATCCTAATTTAACCCTGGAGTTTGTGTAGTATACTGAATGCCGAACAACAAATAAACAGTAAAATAAACAGTAAATCATAAAAATTGCTATATTTTCTCAAGTAACTTGCCGACTTTAACCCATGCCTTGACTCATTTTGCTAATGGATGCTAATGGAAGAAAGCAGTTGGTGCATGTGGAGGAAGGGCTAAAGGCTTTCAGCTATACTGAGACATAATGCACCCTTATGGCAGCTTAAGCCTCTGGCCTCAGTGTCCATGAGCTGTAGATGAATGACAACCATTTCGGCATCTTTTTATCATAGAAAACAGGGAAATCCTATAAGCAAACAATTTTTAAAACAAATAAGAATTTTTTTATTTCATCTGAAATTTCCAGATGTTCCACATGTTATATCAATCCAAGACAAGTCGGTAACTTTTCGTTTTTGGGTAACTATCCAACCCACTGCATGGATGAATCCACTATCAGCCAAATTTCACAATTTGAAAGTTACCAGATGATCTTAAAAAAGAATATTACAGACAATCGTTCAAATATTTGTAGAATAACTTTACATAAAAATACACTGATCAGTGGCTTGCAAAAGTATTCATACCCCTTGAACTTTTCCACATTTTGTCATGTTACAACCATAAATGTAAATGTATTTTCATTGGGATTTTTTAGACCAACACAAAGTGGCACATCATTGTGAATTGAAAGTAAAATTATACTGTAAATGGTTTTCACATTTAAAATAAATAAATAAATAAATAAATAAATAAATAAATATCTTAACAGTTTGGTGTGCATTTGTATTTACTCTGATACCCCTAACTAAAATCCAGACGTCAGAAGTCACCTTACAGTATTAGTGAATAGAGTCCAGCTATGTGTAATTTATTCTCAGTATAAATACAGCTGTTCTGTGAATCCCTCTGTTCTGTGAGGTTTGTTTGAGAACATTCCTCACGAAACAGCACAATGAAGCCTAAAAACACACCAGACAGGTCAGGGATAAAGTTTAAAATTTAAAGCAGGGTTAGGTTCTAAAAAAAAAAATCCCAAGCTTTGAACATCTCACAGAGCACTGTTCAATCCATCAAATGAAAATGGAAAGAGTATGGCACAACTTTAAACCTACCAAGACATGGACATCCACCTAAACTATAGGTTGGGCAAGGAAAGCATTACTCAGAGGAGCAACCAAGAGGCCCAGGGTAACTCTGGAAGAGCTGCAGATATCCACAGCTCAGGTGGAAGAATTGTCCACAGGACAAATATTAGTCGTGTACTTCACAAATCTGCCTTTATGGAGGAGTGGCAAGAAGAAAACCATTGTTAAAGGTCAGCCATAAAAAGTCAGATTTTGCAGTTTGTGACAAATCATGTCAGGGACACATGACATGACACACATGCATGTGAAAGACAGAGACTTTTCTTAAGCAGAGACAGGGAAGCTGGTCGGAGTTGATGGGAAGATGGATGGAGCCAAATACAGGGCAATCTTAGAAGAAAACCTGCTAGAGTCTCAAAAAGACATGAGATTGGGGCAGAGGTTCACCTTCCAGCAGGACAAGCACCCTTAACAGTCACAGTAACAATGTAATGGTTTAGATCAAAGAATGTCCCAGTCAAAGTTCAGACCTAAATCCAATTGAGAACCTGTGGCAAGACTTGAAAATTGCTGTTCACAGGTGCTCTCTAACTGATCTGTCTGAGCTTGAGTTATTTTGCAAAGAGGACTGGGCCAAAAAATCACTCTCTAGATGTGCAAAAGACTTGCAGCTGTAATTGCAGCAAAAGGTAGTTCTACAAAGTATTGACTCCGGGGGGGATTGAATACAAATGCACGCCACACTTTTCAGATATTTATTTGTAAAAAAAAATTTGAAAAATCAAAAAAATCACTTTTCTTCCACTTCACAATTATGTGCCATTTTGTATTGGTTTATCACATAAAATCACAATAAAATACATTTTCATTTGTGGTTGTAACGTGGAAAATGTGTGGGGAATGAATACTGGCAAGGCATTGTACTTAATGTATATTTGTATAATGTATAATGAATATGCTTAAGCAACTATGTTATGAACATTTGGAAGTTTGCCAATAACAAGATGAATATTTGTAAAATAACTTTATATAAAATGCACAGATCAGCCATAACATTAGCACCATAAAACATTAACAATTATTATCAATTATATACCAATAAACTGGTGACAGGATCATAGGAAACCAAGGCTCAGTCATGCCTGCAGGGATCACAATCCAGCCTGTCCGGTTGTCCATCTGTCCAGCCTATACTTTCATTATAATATATTTTTTCTGGAAAAAGTTTACTGTTATTGCAGTAGTTACACTGAAATGAGAGATAAATCATGTAAATACATTTAGTTTAGTTAATTAAACAAGTACTGTGGATCCAGAAAGTATTCACAGCCTTATTCCAAAATGAGTTAATTAAATTCATTATTTTTTCTCAAAAACAATACCTCATAATGACAACGTGATAGAGGTTTGTTAGAAAAATTTGCAAATTCATAATAAAAAAAAAGAAAAAAGGAAGAAGAAAAAAAGGGAAAGAAAATCACATATAGCCAAGTATTCACAGCCTTTGCCATGACACTGAAAATTGAGCTCAGGTGCATCCTCTTTCCACTGATCATCCTTGAGTTGTTTCCACAACCAGTGGTAATTTCAGTTGATTGGACATGATTTGGAAAGACACACACCTGTCTATATAAGCTTCCACTGTGCAAATCAGAGCACAAACCAAGCCATGAAGTATAAGGAATTGTCTGTAGATCTCTGAGGCAGGATTGTATCGAGGCACAGATCCAAAGGTGCAAACACTGAATACTTATGTACATGTACTGAATACTTATGTACATGTTCTTTGTTTTTTATTTGCAATAAATTTGCAAAACGTTTAAACAAACGTCTTTTACGTTATAATTATGAGGAATTGTTTGTAGAATTTTGAGGAAAATTATGATTTTAATCCATTTTGAAATAAGGCTGTAACATAAATTGTGGAAAAAGTGAAGCCCTGTGAATACCTGTGAATATACTGTAGATAATCTACTGACCCCTAGCGGCAAAAAAAGGAACAACGCACTCCACTCACAGACTATTCAAATTTGATTAAATGCCTCCACCTGGTGGAAAGATGGAGCTAAAAACGCCCGTATTTAGTTCACTCTCTTCAATGTTTTACGCAATATACTGTATACCGTATATATTGTTATGGATCATGCTAATGTTTTGAGTTGTCATATGTAATAACTATTCCTAACTATAGGTAATGTAATGTCCCAAGCTGAATATTCTACCAATATTCTACTGAAATAGGTGCAAGAAAGATTGCAGCTCGTCAGGACAGTCGGCCCTTGCAGGAGAAACTTAGCCTCCTCTCCAGCTCACAACAGCTGTAACCACTGTGGAAAGAGGAGTAGCAGTGTTTTAAGAACATCAGTCACAGAACCAGGCTATATAAAGTAAGGTGTTCTAATGCACTTAGATATTGTTCTTACGCATTGTTCCTGATTTGGGAACACGGGTTCTTTTGTTCATATTATATTTTTCTTTGACCCATTTTGCTTAGTTATTCTCGTCAATCTTATATTGCTTTATTATGGCCATTGATGGTTTAGTGGTAGGTGTTTCGCCTGCCATGTGGAAAGCCCGTGGTTCGATTCCCAGGTAGTGCCCAAACCCCAGCCACTGGATGCAGTGCCGGCCCCAAGACCGGAGGGTTGCATCAGAAAGGGCATCCAGCATAAAACCTGTGCTTGTATGTGTGGATTGGATAGTCTGCTGTGGCAACTCCTTGATAGGAGCAGCCAAAAGACCAACAACATTTTATATTGATTTATTGTGCTTAAGTTGTAACTGCTTGCATTTTGTAAACAATATCCAGGAAAGGACTACCTCCCATTGTGAGGCTAGTGCCCCAAAGTGCTATAGTGCAGTGAGTGCTTTCTATGATATTGGGAGAGATGACCCCAAGGGCTACATTTTCAAGGACTGACTCTAAGGTGAGTGCTGAATTATTCTCACACTGATCTTTACAGAGTTTGACACTGAAGGTGGTTCTCAACTGCCTCAGGAAACAGTGTGAGGTCATTTCAGGTTTGTTGTTTACAATCAATTTCCACTTTAGGTGGCAATAAAGATGTCTGTTGGTGCATTTAGTTTATTGGTGAATGAAACACACAACTAAGCATTAAAATATTAAATATAAAAAAGTAAAAATTAATGAGACAAGAAATTCTACTTTAAGTTTCTTTAGATTCACTTTAAGAGAGATTAAATTTAAAGTGAAGAAAAATAACAAAGGATAGTGTTCTATTGGCCTTGGCATTCAGATGAAGTAATATTATTTTGTTAATTAAAGTAAAAACATTTGGTGACTTTGTTAGGTTTGTGGTATTTTTAATGCAGCTATTTTTTATTCAAAAACCCAGTGTCAAATGTTTGTTTATTTTATCAATGTCACTTTTTATTCAAATTTGCTACGTTTACAGGAATACATCATATTGAAAATATCTCTGGTTAGAAGTTTGCCGGTTTTACATTTAATGAGTAAAATATTTTAAAATGAATACAAATTTTGCAAATGCAGCATTTCAAGGCACCAAGTACTGCCACTCATACAGTATTATAACATTTATAGAGAAAGCATGTTAACAAAAGCAACATTATTAAATATACATATATTAATATGTTCTGATAAAAAAATCTGGGAGATTTGTAAAATCATGTTTAATTCATATGCTTCATATTTTTCTTAATATAAGAAGTAAGCACAATTTTAATTGATACCAAAGTAAAGTATCAACAACCAGGTAACATGTACTGAACAAACAAACTAATGTTTCATTAAGTCAGGTGCTGTGTTAGGTGGAATTTTGGACACTTATTTTAGACTTTGGAAAAACTTGAGGGACAATTCGTAACCCAGGAACATAGTAGCACTCATTGGAAATCCTCTGATGGCACTTACTGATGCACCACGGAAGAAGACCTGAATTGGGGTTGAAAAGAGATTAGAAGCATTAGAGATAGTTCCATGATCCAGTTGTCCTAGTACAATCTACATGACAGTATATAATATAAATTATAAGTTATATTATTATACTAATCCAGTAACTGTAACTTTAGCCAAAATGTAATATTTTGTCAAAAAGGCATTCTCATGCTATTAGAAATAGTAATAAACAAATACTTAAGAGGCTTTGATTAGATAATTACTTTAGTAAATAATATGTTTCAGCAGACACCAGTTCTTTTAACCCTAATTAATTCAGTGAGTAGCTTTGCATTTCTTAAACAACCATGTCGGAAGACACATGTTCCCATGGAAATGTTGCTAGTGTGTTTCTGAAGGTCAAAATATTGGCCTGCATTACCGGAATTGGTTTGAGAACTGTCTAGCACATTATTAAAACCTGGAATGATGAGTGTTGAATGATCAAATTAGCGGAAAAAATGTCACAGAAAGTATAATAGCCCATGCCTGATGATCATTTGTTTAAGTTGCATTATAAAAATTATACAATAGAAAAGTAAGAGCATTTCCATTCACACACACACACACACACACACACACACACACACACACACACACACACACACACACACACACAATATGACAAGAACTTACAAGAATATCAATAGATGTGTGGCCACAAGGAAACCGTTTGTTAGTAAGGCTAATTGGGAAAAAAAAAAAAAAGTCTTCAATTTGGTAGGGAGCATAAACACTGGACTGGGCAATGAAAAAAGGTCATGTGGTCTGATGAGTCCTGATTGACCCTATTCCATAGGATGGGTGTCAGAGCAAGAAGCAAAGCTCATAAAACAATACATGACCCATTATGTACAAGACTCTGGAGACAGTGTTATAATCTGGGGTTGCTTTTGTTGGTCAGGTCTAGGCTTAGCAACATTATGTGGCAATAAAATGCAATTAAAAAGTCAGACGGTGATCTGAATGTACTGAATGACCAGGTTATCCCAACAATCAATTTGGTATGACATATTTCATGATTCATCGGGCTTAAATTGTGAGAGTATTACTGAGAGCATGAGGAATCACTTTCGCGGAATTGGCCACCACAGAGTCGTGACTTTAAGCCCATTAAAAGTCTTTGAGATCTGCTGGAAAAGACTTATATACTGGTTTGATTCTTCCTTCATCAATACAAAATGTCAGCCAAAATATATGCAACTCTGGATGGATTTGTTGTAACGTTACTATTGTTGTGAATCATAAAATTTTGGTCAGCTTTTTAGGCCAGGCTGGGTATTATCATGATTTTAAAAAATCATGTTAGATATAATGTTAGGAGTTAGTATTGTTATTAGTTAGTTAGTTATTATGGCAACAACACAAAACTATTTTTTGTTCCTTAAAGCTTAATCAAATCCTTCAATATTATTTGTTCCTTTCACCACCTGCTTTTTTGTTTGTTCAGAGAACAACTTGAGACATTTTACTAATACAGTACCTTGAGTGCCTACTGCTTACTAGTACCTGGTAGAATAAAACACGCTAGAACCTCAAAGTAAACTAACTGTTTAAACATGAATTATTCTATGCGCTTAACTAATCTATGAACTTGTATGCAATGATCTTACGCTGTGCTATATCTGACTGATTATATACCCCTGCTATGGGCAGTGACAAACATGTGGGTGCCTTATTGTCCATGTGTTATATTTGTGTTATATTTCAAGGAAATGCTGAATATATCTATATATATATTTAAAGATGCTGTTTGGTCACGGGTCTCAGAAACATCATGGACACCAAAGTCTGGTTCTTTGGCAGGGTAACTATACAAGTTAATCTCGAAGAGACCGTGTCATGTTTTCAGGTCCCTAGCAGCCTATTTATCCTCCACACCTTACTTTAATGTTTCATAGCAACCAAATACTGGTGGCATATATGTATACATCATATAACTTTAGAACATTAGAATTAGTATATTTCAATTTGGGGATTTTATTTTACTCCTCCTTGGAGAAATTCTCTAGTTGCGCACAGCCCTCCTCAAGAAAATGGATAGTGGATAGCAATTCGGCTTGGGCTTTGTTTGGGCCATTTCAAAATGTGAATCTTCTGTTGAATCCATTAATTTGTTGATTTGGATTTGTGTTTTGGGTCATTTTCAGGCTGGAATATGAAACTTTTCATATTTAGCTGTCTAACAGAGGCTAAAATAGATTGGTATTTGGACCTATCAATGATTTCCTCTATTTTTACTAGAGTCCTAGTCCCAAATGAAGAAAAGCAGGCCCATAGAATGATGTGTCTCTACCATCATGAGTATTATACTCATCATGAGTATTATATTCTTTGGCTGATAACACGCCTTAATTTTGTGCCAAACATTTTTTTAAATATGCCAAAAAAAGAAAAATTCTACCATCGCTCTGTCAGACCATAGCACATTTTGGCAAAATTGAGCCTAAACCATCCATTTAACCAAATAAACAATGTATTAGCCTCACAGCGTTCCATGATAGGAACCTGCTAGGCGTTCAATTCTATGCACAGTGTGCACCCTGCAGGACTCTTGTCTGAGGGAGCCTTCTAAACAAGGTGATAGACATCATCAATTAGGCCTACAGGTTTTTCATATATACAACTGTGGTTCTATGAACACAAGATAACCTCCAAGGTTAGTCTTTTGAAACCTACATCTTTTCACACAATGGTGAGAATGTTGAAGTGAAATGTGTCTGTATAACAACAGTAGACATATTAAATATTACACAGTGCAGTCATTTTGTTGCATACTATGTAACTACAGTTACATGGATAACTAGTAAGTAGTAACCTTACATGTATTCCCTCTGTCTTATAACTCTGTAAGATGCAATGAATGATTCCTTTATATTTTCTATGGTGCATTGCGTCAGCTTGCAGGCGACTCTTAACCACATCAGCTGGGGTTGCTGTGGCCCAGGAGATAGATCCTGTGGAACAAGACACATTCAAAAAGCAAGACACATGCTTGAGTGAGAAATATCTAAACAATCGAATTTTGTTGGCTCATTCAGAATTTGCCACATCTTAAAAACAAATGGGGAACAGACACAATAGGATTGAGACATTCAAGTTGTTTTTCCATATTAACAATATGTTTTTAATTAATCTTAATTCATGAAGTTTGTTACGCCATAGTTTCATTTACCTGCTAACCCACCAGCAATCCATATGAAGCAGGGGTGAGGGGAGCTGCTACCATTAGGAGTCATCCAGCCACACAAGAGTGTATATGGGATAAAGTAAAGGGCATAACCAGGCACATCACGGAGTATCATGGCTCCTGCTCCTCTGTACAGCCCTTGGATTCCCTCAGTCTGCAGGATGCTGCTGATGCAGTGAAGAGGTCCTCTGTATACAGAACACTCTGTACGCTGGAGTCCCACTGAGTGAAGAGGGACGCTGCCACTGCCAGCAAGCGTTAGGTTTTCTAAAAACATATGCCATTATAACACCTGAGACATTGTGCATAAATATGTGTCCATTCTACTAACTCTGCAGTCCTAAGCAATGATTATGACGTTGGCAAATCTTACTGCACTGCGTCAAAATTTAACAACTACTTCTCCAAGGGAGAGCACACCGTTTACTTGGAAATGACCTACGCTAGAAGGAGCACTACATCAGGCCTTTTTTTTTCACTTTCAGACTTACGTGTGAGGATGGGTTGAGTTTGCATTTGCAGTCTAATTTTGACCAGGTCCACTGGGGCCCCCAGGCTCACTGATACGAGGCCAGTCACCATGCTGGCCACAGTGAGGTCAAGCATATTGCAAGGGTGTCTTCTGTCACCATAACGAATATCACTAATAAATCTCTGAACATTGCTGAAGAAGCCAAATACCACTGAGTTATACAGTGGGATGCTTGCTAATGGGAAGGACAGGCCTTTAAAAAAGCCAGTAAGCTGCAAGTGAAAAATAAAAGGTCAGTTGTATTCATTTAAGACATTATTTACACATGTATAAGATAGAAATCCTCTAGGGACATTTAAAAAATGTTTGGTCTCATAGGATATTTAGGAATCAAGGGGACAACATAACTAATGAGATTTTTTTTATAAATATGTTTTTGTAGCTATCCATAGAACATGAAGAAATGCTTGCATGACTTACAGTTTCCTTTTTGTAGATGGTTAGAATACAGTGGAAGGCATTCTTGTACCCTTTTCCAGCTTGTAAACGTGTCTGTTAAATGGAAATTTTTAGGATTACACATTAACAAAGCATAATGAGTTCTCATAAGTAGAGTACACTGATCAGCCATAACATTACCACGCAAAATATTATCACCAGTATTTTGCATGTTACCCTTGTGCCACCTGGGCAGTTCTGGCTCCTAAGGGCATGACTCCACAAGACCTCTGGGGTGTGCTGTGGAGTCTGGCATCAGATGTTGGCAATGGATTTTGGGGTGCTGTGGGCTGTGAGGTGGCCCCTTCGTGGATTGCCCACCACATCCCATGGATGCTAGATCAGATTGATATATGGGGAATCTGAAAGCCAGCTGGGTGTCCTTGGTCTCTTTGCCTGCTGGGCCCTGTGTGCTTTGGCACATTTTATGTTCTGGTGCTTTTCCATCATGGCCAACATTTACTTTTTTCCAACAAGATGTATTGTACTGGCTTTTCGGTGGGATCAGACCAGAAAGGCTAAACTTTGCTCCCCAAAGGCATAAATGAGCCAGGGTTCTGTCTCTGGGTTACTGGTACTGTATATAATTGATAATCAGTGTTAATGTGTTATAATTATGAGGTGTTAATGATATGGCAGCGGCACAGTGGCTTAGTGATTAGCACCGTCGCCTTGCACCTCTAGGGTCCGAGTTCGATTCCCGACTTGGGTCTGTGTACATGGAGTTTGCATGGTCCCCCCTACTTAGTGGGTTTCCTCTGTGTACTCCGGTTTCCTCTCACAGTCCAAAGACATGCAGATTAGACTAACTGCCGTTCCCAAATTGCCTGTGGTGTGTAACTGCCGTTCCCAAATTGCCTGTGGTGTGTAACTGCCGTTCCCAAATTGCCTGTGGTGTGTGAATGCATGACTGAGTGTGTACAGTATATGTATGTGTGCCCTGCGATGGACTGGCACCCCATTCAGGGTGTACCCCGTCTTGTGCGCTGGGATAGGCTGCAGGTCCCCTGCAACCCTGTATACAGGATAAAGCAGTATAGACGATGACAATGTTATGGCTGATCGGTATAGATTTCAGATAATACAGTACATGAGCACGAGGATGGGATGAAAGGTTCAAATCCCAGCATTGCTTTTAAAAGCTATAGTCATTGTTATTGTGACTATTTTGAGGAGATACCTTCACTGTATCAAGTGGATGTCCTACAATCACACTGGACGCACCTGATGGAAAAGAAAAATGTTTTAGTAGCCGGTTTTAAAGAGAAGCACCAGGCTGCTGGAGTTGTTCAGCTTTGTATGTTCTTGTCCAGCCTGAGCGCTGTTGGATGAATAACACTTTGTCCTCTCTGTTGAATACCACACATTGTGTGCTTCATGCATAATATTGCAGCCCCGTGCGATTAAAAAAAAAAAAAAAGTTAACTTTGCCACTTAAAAAAACCCCGCATGTTTTAAGGGTATATTCAAATATAAGATTCAAAATAAATTGGAACAAACTTGAAAGCACAGATCTTATAAACAGACTGTTAAGAGTTAAGATGGAACCGTTTCATGTTTTCTTGCGACTAGGTATAGAAGGTTCCAGACTTTTCTGGAAACTGTGAGATTTCTTTGGGTTAAACAACAGTGCAGCACTTTAACCTGAGTTTCAGCATTCTGATTCCGCACACGGACTAGAAGGCAGCCAGCGTGTTATCGACCCTCGTAACGATGTTTCATTTGACTTTGCACAGCACTCATCGAGCTACCTTTCCCAATATATTAACCCACTTCTCAAAGCCACAATTTGCTGTTATTTCTTTTCTGAATCCACTTACCATACAATTAAACAAACGTGAATGAATAAATATAAAAAATAAAATAAAACTGCTTACCTCCTATCCATCCCGCTAAAAAATCCTCCACCTTAAACAAACTCATCTCGTTCCAGATCCTTAAAATAGGCTTTTTTTTTTTGCGCATTCAGCGCGAACAAGCGACCTGTTCAAACTGCAGACAGCATTTTAGATCACAGGCTTTTTATTGAGTGCAAAAAACAAGTTCAGGCAAAAACAACTTTTCATTCGAGCTGTGCGTTTCAGGGGGCGAGGCTTTGTGGAAACACGGTTGGTCTGAACCAATGGTATCTCAAGAGGTTTTTCCAGCTTGAAGGTATCTGGAAGAAAACCTGGCTACTTGCCAAATATTACTACATCCTGGCTGTGCTGTCACTGCAGTGTGTTAATACTGTATATGTGTCGTGCAATAGTATTACCAGGGCCGTGCAGAGACGTTTAAAGGGGCGGGTGCTCAAAGTTAAAAAAGATAGAACAGGCTGAATAACAACAAC
>JAQQZT010000002.1:21708553-21722600 GCA_030068275.1 Clarias platycephalus | reverse complement strand
ATAGGCCCGTGGCACAGCCTAAGCTTTTATCCTTAATGCTTTTTTCCCCTCCTCACGTTACTTTTACTTTTATACTTAATCTGAGAGCGTGCGCTTAAAGGACAGCGCGCCGCTCTCTCTCTCTCTTTCGCCGGCATTTTAGCGCATAACACTGGCGTCTTAGGGAGGCAGAGGCTGGGGGTTTTGCCTCTGTCTCTCAACTTTCTGCGCGCTTGTATTGTCTTTGGCCCTGATACCTTACCGGTGCTACCTAACTGATCGCACAAAGTGCCGAGGAATCAGGACCCTTATATTATAACGCCAGGTGCGGCGTATCCAGGCTGATTGCGGCGTTTCCTGGCAACCGCGTGTCTATACAGTAAATGGCCGCCCCTTTGCCTGTTTAGAACTCCGCGTGGTAGCAGCCTGCGGATCTGCACGTTCTGAACAGTTTATGCACGGTTCTGCGACCCGCGTTGTTACACCAAGGTCCTTTACTGCTGCACATAATGAAGAAAAAGGCAATGCAGATTTACTGTGAGATCAGAAAGCTTCTAGCAGCACGTGGTCCCAGTACCAGTAATTCATAAGCAGCCAGTATCTAATGTCCTTCACACTCTCCACAACTTTATTAAGCTGGTGTTTATATAACCGTATATAACTCTGTCATCAGCATAAAAGTGAACACTAACACCATGCTTAAGAATTATGTTGCCCAGCGGGTGCATATAGAGAGAAAATAGCAATGGACCTAAAACAGAACCCTGTGGTACACCAGACTTCACCTTAGTAGACATAGAATAGTCACCATTTACATCTACATAGTTCAATTCAATTCAATTCAATTTTATTTGTATACCGCTTTTAACAATTGTCATTGTCACAAAGCAGCTTTCCACAATCAAAAGAATTATTTAAGTTTGTATGGAATGTGAATGTGTATGAATCAAAATGGTCAGATAGTGATCATAGTCAGTCAAATAAGACCTGAGTCAGAAGATGGACGTTCACTTAACTGCTACAACATTACTGTATGTAATCAAGAACAATAGTACAATGAATGGTGTCAAAAGCTGGGTCAAGTAACACTAGCAATGTGAGACAACCATGATTAAAGGACAGTAATAGGTCATTTACCACTTTCAACGATGCTATGAGCATAGTTGCTGTGCGACAACATTTTCTAGGATCTTGGATATAAAGGGAATGTTTGATATTTGCATATGCAGGGGTCAACATTAGGTTTCTTAATTAGGGATGTAATAACTGCATTTTAATAGATTTAGGAATGTCGCCAGTTCTAAGTAAAGAGTTGACTATTTAAAACAAATTGTTGCAGCTATTTCTGGTATTATTTGTTTGAGGAAACCTGTATGTATGGGATCAAGTACACAAGTTTGTGATTTAACTTAACTGTTAGATCCCCTATATAAAAAGATTCCCTTCTTACCCTATGTAAGAAGATACTCTCTCCATCTTGTTGTTCAACTATGCTGATCTCTGGTGGAGCAAGAGATCACTAAAAATAAGTTGACTGGATTTTTCATTGGAGGCAGTGGATTTTGGGAGTGTACTTTTACAAGACATTTTAAGGAATGCATGAAAGGTAATTAATGAAATTGGTATAAATCGGGAATAGGCTACAGTTTATAACAATAACAATATGAGAGGAGAGGGTCATTCAACAATAAAAGAATGGGAAATAAGGATGACTGTGATGTAGTGGATACCATGGTGTATGCCTATGTGAAGACAACTGCAGCAAGGAAATGAGAACACAGACAAGCATTACAAAATATGTAGGAAACCACAGGGAATTGAACTATTATAAGGATAATGACCACCGACAAGCTAAAAAGTATTCAACAACAGCACTATCCCAAATGTCTTTGTCCCAGTCATCTAGGCAGATAAACTAGTCTCCATCCCATGCCCTGATATCAGAAGTACAGTACTGATCCAAGGTAAATTGAATAATTTCAATCAAATTAATAAAATTGAATATTGAATATAAAATTGTTTATAGTTCCATTGACTAGGACAAGAAGTGTGCAGTTAGCCTATAGTTTTTTATAACGTAATTGGCATTTCTCCCTTAACTAAATAAAAAATTTGTCAGTTAAATAAAATAAAACCAAACCGGTCATCTCACGAGCAGAAGAATGAAGGCGTAAAAACGATTGACCATTACAGACGATTTCAATTACATTGTGGTGATGAGACATTTGAACGGTTTCAAATGTTTTAAAGGAGGCTGTATGTTTGTAAATGATGATCCTGGCCGAGGTGGCTCAGAACCCAATGCAGTCATTCCCTTGAACATTTAGAAAGTGAACATTCAGAAAGTTCAGAAAACGCCTGATCTTTAACGATTTGATGTTTAACTTGTTGCCAACTTGCAGAACAGATGCATCTGTCTGCAGGAACTGTACACCCAATCATTCACAAACATCTTCATTTCTGGTAGGTGAGCGCACAGTGTGTATTGGGAGTGCTCTCTGCCTTTGACCGCCACAAAAGATTGCTAATTTATGGTGAGTTAAAGGAACGTTTTGACAGGAAGGAAGGTCAGGGTGTTCCATCATGCCTCTGGTGTACTGAGAGAACTTTCTATCTTCATGGTATCCAAGCACTAGTAAAATGCTTGGATAAGTGCAAGACTGTATACATGGTATTACAGTATATAAAAATTGAAAATATATTTAAAAATATATAGTTTTTACTTCATAACAGTGTTCTGTTATTCTACACAATTTAAAGTCCCCTCCTAATTTCAGAATGACTGTATCATGCAGGAACTTTAATAAACATTGTATTAACTTTTAATGAATGTAATATTTTTAAAGATTTTAAGGTTTTCAACATGATTCACAGGTTCAAAAGCACTAAAAGCTCCTGATTTTTATGTGTACTCATTGTCCAGTGCATCTCATCTCAGCAGTATCCAGCAACACTCAACCAGCGTTGATGTTAGGCATGTTCAGCATGTTCGTCATTGACTGAGCATTGATTTTCTGGAAACAAGTCCAAGTGTGAATGCAGAAAAGGAATCTTCAGTGACATTTCACACTTTGTGGGTGTGTATATTGCAAGAAGCGTTTGAACCAGCTGTATGTACAGTAACTTGGTGCACTGTAGTGGCCAAGGCAATTTTTAAAGTCATTGTCAAATGCTTTTCAGCTGATTTTTTCTGGCCTTCCTTAATTAGTTATTCTGGAAAACATCTGTGTTTTCCTTCACCTTAAGCTGTAAACCATTTTCACAGAATTTTTCATCCGTTTGAATTTTATGCGATGCAGACGCAAAAATATGTTTGTTGGGTCAACAAGTGGGTTTTGTGCAGGTTTTTCTGTCCTGGAACCAAATTATTTCCTGGAAGTATCAATTTGTTTGTAATGTAATGTGACTGCATAGTTTTTCCATTCACAAACTGAGTGACATTCGAGTGGTACAAGTTGCGTTCGAGTTGCGAGTTGCGTTCCATGCAGCACACCCATTCCTTTTACAGTTTCACAGTTTCAAAATTCTGGTTGCACTTGTTGTACTGCATATGCGTCAACGACAATTCCATTGCCATGTGTTTCTTTCTTGTGAACTGCATAGCCAATAAGTATTTCATAGCATGCAATAAATGCTGTAGAGCAAGGATTCCTTCAAAGGAAAAAGAACTTTATGAAACAAAGTATTTGGTGTGACAATGCCTTGAGGCTCCTTTAGTGTCAGGTACAGTTTGAGCAGTTTCATCAGGAAAAAAATAATAAATCTTATAAAATAAAATAATTTTTTTTGGTCTAAAAAGTGACTTTTTTTACTGCAACTTTTTTTCATTTTGTGTTAGGATGCTGATATTTGGAAATTAGAAATGTTTTTGTACTGAAATGTGCACTAAAACCACAGGGTGCACAACACTTTTGCTCAGTACAATGCATAGAGCATACTGTACACTACTGCTCAAAAGTTTGGGATCCCTTTCTAACTGCATGGTCGTTGCTGATTTTTTCCCCCTACATTTTAAAACAGTGCTAAAGACATTCAAAATATGCAATAATCTCCTATGAACAGTTACGGTTCTAATCTAAGGTGCTGTTAATTGGTGATTTTTGAGGTTGGTAACTCTAAATGAACTCTCCTCCGAAGCAGAGAGAAGATTTGCTCTTGCTTTCCTGAGAATTGAGAGCCAGTTTTATCATCGTGCTTAATGGGTTTTTCAATGAACATTTCAATGAAATGATGGTAAGATATTTTTGCATTATTATTAGCAGCCAAAGTTCTACATGAAGCACCCAAAAGTGTTCAAGAACCAAAATCTTTGCTGCCCGGTGTAATCATTGCAGAGTGGATATACGATTACCTGGACATTTTCCTAATCTGAGTGTCTCGCAGACACCATAACATTTTCAGCTGATTTTAATTCAGAGAGATACTGTTTTATGTAAGGGCACTACGGTTCAAGGCTATTGACGTCTGACGGGTTTGACAGATCAATGGTTGGGTTTAGTTGGGATTGCAAAGATCAAAACAGGTCAACAAACTTCTCACTGGGTAAATATACATTTTATTTGCATATTTTACTTTTACTATTTTTGTTTGGTTGAGGTTGGAAATGTGAAACATAAACACTAAACATTTACATTCCATGAGACAAATATTAGTATATGTTCTGAGTCTATGAATTTGCAGACATACCACAATATCTAACCACATAAACATCCGTTGTCCCAGAAACCTTAATTATACAGAATTATATAAGGACTTAGAATTATATAAGGACTAAGGATAAAAGAGCTATTCCAAAACATTGATTAATTTTTTTCTGATGAGACTATATTCTTTTGTTCCAGTGTTTTAGATCATTATCATGCTTGACTGTGAATGTTCTGTTTCTGTATCTGCAGCTATGTAACAGAGCACTTCAGGTTAGTGGTTACCTGTATCTTGACTAGATCCTCACAAACAGCTACAAATAAGAAACCTGTAGCATGATGCTGCCACCACCATGCTTTTCTGTGTGGATGGTATTCCTGGATGATATGACATTTGCTTCAGAAATTTCCTTTCATCAGACTATAACATATTTTCTATTTGGCTCTGAATGATTTAAGGAGGAGTCAATGTTTTCTTTTTGTTTCCTCCATGAAAATGGGCTGCGCTAGTCACCCTACAAAATTCCGAGAGATTATTGTCACATGCGTGGAGTGATCAGTGATTCCAAATATTCCTGCAATTCCTTTAATATCGCCATGGGTCTCTTTGCAGGCTCAGTTATATGTAGTCTTCTTGTCTTTCTATCAGTTTGGCAGGTATATTATGTTCTTGGTAACGTCACTGTGGTGTGCCCTTTAATCCAGGTATTGATTTTGCCGTGCACAGTGTTCCATGGAATATCTAAAGATTTGGAAATTCTTTTGTGCCACTGATCTGATTGATACCTTCTTTAAATGAGATCCAGTGCATTTCCCCCGTAATTTTCAGCAAGGGTGGCTCAAGTGGTTAATGTTTATTACTCGTGAGAATGTTGGTTTACAAGCTCAGTCCTGCCAAGGTGCCTCTATTCTGCCCTTGAGCACGGCCTATAATCCTCAATGCCCCAGAGCTACTGTATCATGCCTGACAATGTGCTCCGACTTGAAAAGTCCTAACAATCTAGAACATGCAAAGATATGAACTTCACTGTACTGGAACGTACAGTATATGTGAAAAATAAAGGCTGCTTTATATTTGTTAGCTCTTTCCCAACCATGGCTGCAGCAGTCGAATCAATCCAAGATGTCAATAAAATTCTACAGAAACAGATGAACTTTATTTGGGCTTAAACACAGTGTCTTCATTTATGGTATGAATACACTAATTACATCTGGACATGAGTTTGAATATGACTGGCTAATTCTGACCTCAATCATATTGCTAATAATAAACGGGTGTGCACACACACAAAAAAAAAAAAAACCTGAGGATATATATATATTTTTAAGGAAACTATATTTTTATATTGTTATACCACATTAAAGGTGAAAAAAATATCTAATGTA
Source organism: Clarias platycephalus (assembly GCA_030068275.1). Taxonomy (NCBI): domain Eukaryota; kingdom Metazoa; phylum Chordata; class Actinopteri; order Siluriformes; family Clariidae; genus Clarias; species Clarias platycephalus. The sequence goes on along the minus strand of JAQQZT010000002.1, from coordinate 21,716,592 downwards.
GGTATTTTGATCTATAAAATCTGTAGAAATGTCTAGACTTTTAATATCCAGGCATTCAAGTCAAACTGGGATTAAGTGTTCCCTTCATTTTTTTTGAGCAGTATGTAATATGACCTTGCCCTGACTCTAGCCACAGGGCCCTCAAACCAAGTCAGTATTTGCAAATCACTTTCAGAGGGGGAAAAAAACACTGTGCTATGGACATTCATTCATATCTGTGTTTGACTTAATGCATCAACGCAACCCACTCACCTTGCTTAATGTGTCTAAAGATCAAAGTTGCTTTAACCCTGAATTGAGTAGAGCATCAGCATTATCAGTTCAAATGGTGAAATAAAAACAAGACTGAATCCATGGTCAAATTTGACAGAAACTGGCAGAAATTCAAACAAACCTTGCCAAAATAGCTTGTAATCCAAAAGGTCATGTTTTTACTTCTTCCATAAAAGGGGTTCTGACCTGTGTTTCTGCTAAAGTGTAACTTCTTGAAGAATATACTTTTATTTTATAGACACGATAAGAATCACAATCAGCCACTATTCTGGAAGAAAAGAAGAAACAAATCTGAATTTCAATTACATTTAAATTAGTGGTCATTCTAACATTTACAAAACATGCAATAAAACGAAAATATTTTTAAATCTATTAAAATGTAACATATAAAAGGTACTACAATAAAGTTTTCAATAACATTGTATTTATTATTGTATTTAATTGCATTTAATTCCTGCAGGTGGCAGAAGAGCGCAATCTACAGTATTATTTTTTTCTTGTTTAGAGTCTTTTTGGTGGTCCCTGGTTAATAGTAACCTTTTCAAAGATTAAATTACCACTGACCTTTCCTTGATTCTGATAGTCTCTTGTTACAAAGTGTAAGAGTTTGGAACAGTTCCCCAAAGTCTGTAGAGCTTTTCTATAAATCTCCCTCTCTGTCCTCCATGCACCTTCCTTAACTAATCTTAGTTGTCCTGACTACGCATTTAATCTGTAATGTGTTCCAGCCTGGTCTTGTGGAATTTTCCGCCACAGTACGATGAGGTAGTGTGCAGTGACATTCATAAAGTGTTCCTTTAAATAAGAAAAGCAATTGAACATATGCTTCTTAATTTGGACTCTCCCCCCTTTCACTCTTCTGTTCACTGGAATAAGCAGTTTAAGATGCAACCATGTCTGGTGGGTGATTTTGGAAAATTAATTGATTGATTTACCATTATTGGTTTGGCATACCTTCCTGGCTTTGCTTACCATATTGGTCAATATTTTGTCAAATGACTCAGGATTACACTGCACTCACCTCTAAGTGCCTGGGAAATTTTCTAAATTCTTCTAGAAAAAGCAAAAAATCTCATCCTTTGTACAAGTGCAATGATGGAAACTACAGGCTGATAATTACTCTGAGTCCATCTGGCTATTTGCAATATTTTGCAAAAATTACGTAGATGGTTGCTTCTGCTGTCGTTGAGTGGCCAAATAACATGGTAGGAAAAAGCCCACTATAATTCTGTAAGACTGAAGCATCTTAACAAGTCTCGCCATTTACTAGTCTCTCATGTTGGCTGCAAATTCCATAGAGTTGTGTTTTTATTAGCCAGGGCAGAAGTCTCATTTGTAAACCTGGTCTTTACAGTGATCTTGCATGCATACAGACTGTAACCACATGGCAAGGCTCGGCACGATGACTTGTGAGCAGATGTACAGAGCTAATTTGCATTCAAGGAACTGTTCCTTTTAAAAGTCAAGGACAACAGAGAGCTTGAAAGGAGGAATACAAATTTGCCAAGTGACTAAACTTGGAGCTGCTAGGACAAACTGTGTGACTATAACAACAAATGCAAACATCTAAATGACAACGGATTGATTGTCTAATTCAAAATGCGAATACAAACCAAGAGTTGTATCTTGTCATTTATACCAGCTAATGGTTTGGATTTCTTTGGGTTTCAGTCCATAAAATGGAAAATTGTAAGAAAGACAGAGTGAAGGTTTTCTTTGACTTACTATTCTGGATTTTAAATTTTTGAGTCACAGGAATGGTTTGTGTACGAATAAAGTGCTTATGTAAAAACTAACCTTTACCCGTACTGCAACAAATTAAGGTAAGTGCTTTTAATATGGTCAGGCAAAGACTGACAGTACTGGCTGCTGACTGGTTGTGGTTTCTACAAGTTTAATCCTGGAATAAATACTCACTTACAAAAATGAAAAAAAAAATAAATAATAATAATAATAATAATCTTACAGCAACATATCTTTACAAATACACAGATCAGCCATAACATTTCAACACAAAACATTATGCCCAGTATTGTGTAGGTTCTCCTTGTGCCTCCAGGGCTGATCTATGCCCTGTGCATATGACTTCACAAGACCCCTGAGGGTGTGATGTAGTGTTTGAAACAGGGAACTTGGCAGCAGATCCTTTGGGTACTGTGAGTTACTGTATAAGGTGAGGGTTATAAGGTGACTCATTTGGTCATATTTGTTTGTCCGGTGCATCCCATGGATTGGGATCTGGCTAATTTGGAGGCTGGGTCAGCAGTCCTGGGTTCTTTCTCTGCCAGGCCCCCTGTGCAACCGGCTGTTAATTTTTTAACGGCTGATTGGTATCTTAAAGTGTGGATGCTACAGATTGGTACTTGAAAGAAAAAGCTATAATGTTGAGATGGTTGACATCTTGCTCTGATGGTGTTCTTTAAAGACAGGCATTTACTCATGTTTTTACTTATTCATTTATTTTTTACTTTGATGCCTTTGAAAAGGCAAACCCTGTAGAAACATCTCTTTCAGACTAACCTTGATCACGAATTTGACAATATGTAAATTTTCTACACCAGGGTAAGTGTGTTGATCTCTGGTTACTCAAACAGTTCAGTCTTTGCTACATCAAATCCTACATGAGCCTCTGCATCAGAGGGTCTGTACATTGTCAATCACTTTATGTATTTTGCTTGAATTCTAAATAACAAAATGGCTAAATAGATTATGTAATTATAGATGTAGAACATTTCATAAGTTCCTTAACAGTTCAACCTCAAGCCTTCTTTCAGATTTATTATTATTATTATTATTATTATTATTATTATTATTAGTATTATTATTATTAATAATAATAATAATAATAATAATAATAATGCAGAGCAACTAACATGACATATACAGTTCAAACCCAATTTTAAACAGTGGAATTCTATTTTTACACTTCATCATTAGGGGATTCACTGTGTCACTATGTAAAGACTTCATGAAAAGCTTTTGAAGTTGACAACTATCCATTTTTTTGTGCACAAAATGACAGCTCATGAGCTGACTGGCCTGGGCCACATTATACTGTACCTGTGTCATGTTGCTGGACGAGTTCCCAAACAATGCAAAATGTCCAGATGTACCTGATGATGCTTCATGACATATTTGCTCATGTATATCAAAGCATAGGAAAATCATCAACTATTCTGTTATTTGCTTTAAATAAAATGCAGATATTGATCTCTCCACTGAGGGGAAATCAGAAAGTCATTCAAAGACAAGAGTGTGACACCAGGACTAGGAGGTCAGAAGTGGTTTGCCCCATCAGCATTGCTTTACACACACCAATCAACTTTGAGAAATCTGTCCTGTGTGGTATGGTTCTCTTTAGGCCTATGGCCAACGAAGCCCTAAATAGTAGCTCTGGTTGGACCTTATAGACTAGTGTGAGAGTTGTAGGCATTGGACAGGGGTAGAATCCTCTCTTGCAATGAGGGAGGTCTGTGGTTGTTTCCTGGCCAATGCACCAAACCTGGCCACTAGGATAAAATGCTTCAGAATCGGGTGTAAAACCTGCGTCAAACCAAACATGCAGAAATAAAAATACACTGTGGCAATCCCCAATGGGAGTACCAAGAAGAGGATTAGATACTGTAGGCTAGTATGAAATAAAAGCTGATTTTGGAGCTGTCCAAACAGTACCTCCAAATCCTACCCCACATTTGTCTGCAAGTGTGCACTTTGTTGTCTTAGATCAAGTAAAAATGTATTGTGCCCAAGTCTTTAAAGATGCATGATTAAAAAATTAAAAAAAAATTGGCATTTGGAACAAAGTTACAACAAACCATAAAGTGGACAGGGCACAGATGTGATATTTTAATATATGAACGAGAAACAGGAATTAAAGTATTAATTGGTAATTTATTGTAGAAGGTTTTTTTTTTTTTTTAAAACATGTTGTTATAATGCTTTAGTCTACATAAAAAACTAATACGTTTAAAAGCTGAGCACCTTTTGTACATGTTTTTGTGCTTAGTCACTGCTGCCATTTCTTCATACTGGTGACAGGATGGGCTGCTGGTGATGTGATAAGGGAGGCACTGTCCTCGATTATGTGAATGATTTGAGTTTGTCAAGCTTTGAATTATCAAAATGTATTGACAGGATGCTCTAATAATCATCAGTGTTGGTAAAAGGCAGCATAGTGGTCCTACAAAATAAAGTCCTACAGGAGTCAATATAAATAGCTTCATATGAAGTCTAGATGGGCTTTGATGATTTATTGCATGAAAAGGGTTACACTGTTAATGTTAGCGGAAACACAAATATTTTAAAGTCAATGTTCTAATTGGATCCAAAAACTACTCGAAACACTTCCCCCGGCTTTGGTGAACACATCTAATTCTCTGCTGACAGCATGCATTTGTATGAAATTCCAATTTCCATTCTAATTAGAAAACACAGAGAAGTGTTACAACCAGAAATAAAATGGTATAATCAGAACTTGTTGATTTAATCTCCTAATTGACAGGTATGGATTACAATTTGGCAACCAGAATGTCTATCTTATAATAGCTGGCTCAAATATCTATCATTTTTTTGTGTCACACTTATGTGACACTTGTGTCGACTTATGGAAAGGATGGTACAGTACTGTATGTAGGACTGGAATATCATACTCTTTGGGGGAACCTAATAAATTAAAACCACTGGGGCAAAATCAACTTTTATGTCTCTGCGCTTCTTTGGAAAGAAAACCCCAAAAGGAAAATTATGAGAAAACACTGTAAGAATAAAGCCCTATTATTTTTGGAATGATATTATATCATCACTGGTTTCTTCTCAAGAGGCAATGAAAGAAATGGTACACGATACTGCACAGAATAATTGTAGTCTTTAGTGGAAAAAGCTAGGCAGCTAAATTGCTTGATTCTCTCTAATGGGATATCTATCACCATTTTATGCATTTGTTTAATTTTGCACCATGTGATAGTACAATTTGGACAAATAGTAATTTGCAATCAGTCCAGCATTTTAAAGGTTTCACAGCCAGTGCCTGATCTGTGTGTTTGGTAAATCATCCATGAAAGGTCTTGTTATTCTCTGTGATGGGCAAAGTCAATGTGGTCCTTTCTTGCCCTCAGGCCTGCCTCATTGCCATAAGAGTAAAGAACACTTACAGTATAATGTTTTTTGTTGAGAAGTCCCAGATGCTGCAGTTCATAATTAACAATAGAATCCTATGGCTTGATGTTTATTGAATATAATGGCCTAAAGCAAAACTCAAACAGTTCATTATGAAATATGAGACACAGACCAGATTGTACAGTACATATACTTAATACTGAGTACTTTATGTACTGTACACACATTTTATGTCCCTGTCCCTGTCCCTGTCCCCCCCCCCCTCCAATTCTGTGAAAATCATCCAATTCAACTGTTCACGGAATACAAATAAGATATTTCTTTAGTCTACTGTGTTGGTTGGACCTGCAGCAATTAGTTACTTAAGCACTTTCTAGTAGCTAATACACTTTAGGCTTTACACAGAACCATTACTCTTAAAAGAATTAGAACATTTAAAGGTTCTTTGTTTGTCCCTCTGTGTGGATCCCTTTTATGAGGCTACGATTTTAAGAGACCTTACTTATCCAGGAAACCCTCAAAGAACTCTTGAAGTGCTCCGGGTGGACCCCGAATGTGTCCAGCTCCTGAGGAGGATTTAGTTAGTGTTTGTATATTCTAAAATTCATAGTACCGAATGTTACCAATTCCATTTAGCTTATTTTTACATGTTTGACAATTACTAATAATTACCATTTGTACCGAGTAATAGAGAAAAATATCATCACTTCATCAAGGAATCATTGGATAGTTATTCCGAGGGAGCCTCATCCCTAGCCTCCTAATTGTTTGACTTTTTTTTAAAACACACTTGAAACATCTTATAGTTACTATTCGTTCCCTTGGAATTATAACGTTCTATCTGCATTCTGAGCAGTTTTCAGATATTGTGCTTCAAAGTTTCTGCACTCCATCGAGCAATACTCTGCTGTGCCTTTTTCATTTACCAAATAAAGAGTCCACAAATGCACATTAAAAAAAAAACTAATTCACATATTTATTTAATAAGTTTGATAAGTCACTGAATAATAAAATGTGAATAACCAATTTAAACAAAAAAAAAAGAAAAAAGTCAGACAAAACCTTATAATACAAATGTGATATAATTTTTTCAATTATTGATTCTATTTGATTATATACAGTAGGCCAGCATAAGCTGGGCATTTTTCCAAAGATTATTTTTGTAAAATCAGTAAATGTTCTTTTCATTCCCAAGATAATGTATTTAATCTCATTATAGAACATGGTTTTTAATTAATATTTGGGAATTAATCATTTTACCATTTGGATTGGTTGGCTAATCCTGGTCTGTAGTTTATCATTTTATTTTTGAAAATGCCTTATAATGTCTTCAACTACACACATACCGTACATGTGGAGGGCAGTGATGTGTGTTTAATGTTATTTTTACACATTCACCACTGTATCAGTCTTTCATGTGACTAATTTATTGTTTAATATTGCCATATTACACTGTCATCGACTTTGGAAGTTGCAGAAAAATGTTTTGAAAACGCATTAGGTACAGTATTATCAAGAATCATTTATTTTTCACATGCGCGCGCGCGCACACACACACACACACACACACACACACACACACACACACACACAATATGGCCACATATAATGTATTGTCCTGTGTAATATAAAGCTGTTGGTATAAAACATTATAGGGAGGGAATGACATGCATACACTAATCATTCACTACTTTATAGGGAAGACTAGTTTACAGTTATTACTGTTTTTTGCTGTATAGTGTGGGGTAACAACACTATTTTGAAAGATAACAGTAATGTTTTTGTTAATCGGTTGGCTGCTCCAGCTGAGAGGTCACTACAGCAGACCTTCTGATTTGCACAACAACTTGCCACAGGCTTTACATCAGATGCCCTTCCTGATGCAACTCTCCCACTTTATCCAGGCTTGAGTCCGGCACTGCATCCAGTGGCTGGGGTTTGGGCATTGGCTGGGAATCGACCCTGGGACCTCTGCATGGCAGGCGTGCGACCCACCACTGAACCGCCAATGCCCAATAATGATGATAATAATAATAATAATAATAATAATAATAATAATAATAATGGGTGGCACTGTGGTGTCACACCTCTACCTGCTGTGTACCTACTGTTTACCAGCCCACTTGTTTGTGAAAAATATGTTAGAACAACAACAATTTGGAATTTCTCAAAAAAAAAATCTCTTATAGATTACAGGTTATTTTCCCTTTAAGTAAAAACAGTGGGACAATTCCATGTAAAGGTCAACCTTACCATACAAAAGGAAAGTATGCATAATGCATAGGGTTCTTACCAATCCATGCTTATATACTTAAAATACTACTAAACTACTAAACTCCAATGCTGAGCATCAAAACCACAAGCAGTCACAAATGATGAAAACTGAAGAAAATGAGAATTGATTTTTTTAAAAAAGAGAGGAATAGAGGAAAAGAAAGAGAGGAAATGACTAGAAAAAAATATCAGTAATTATTGATTAAATATATCAAATACTTGATGTTAAAAGTCAGTCATCTTCTATACCGCTTAATCCTGTATTCAGGGTCGCGGGGGGCCTGGAGCCAATCCCCTGAGGCTTAGGGCACAAGGCGGGGTACACCCTGGACAGGGTGCCAATCCATCGCAGGGCACACAGACGTACACACATTCAC
>JAQQZT010000002.1:21661287-21684005 GCA_030068275.1 Clarias platycephalus | reverse complement strand
CACACACACACACACACACACACACACACACACACACACACACACACACACACACACACACACACACACATTAAGGGAAAGACAGTTTTGTCATAAACAATTTAACCTGCACTTTACCTTTGAAAAGAATCGCGACAGAGCAGTGTTTCTGTATAGAGCAGAGAGTGTGTGTGTGTGTTTCACACATCTTTGTAAATATGTAGGGAGTCAGATGCCATTTTTGTTTGAGAATTCTTTAGTTCTGTGTTTTTGTGATAGGAAGTTAGGGAAGGGGATTGTATTTTATTTTTATTTTGTTTAGTAGGTACGGTAGACGTTTGAAAACCAGGACATTTGTTTTTTATTTTGGCCTTGTCAGCTCCAGAACCTAACCTCCCAATAAACATTTGTTGTAAAAAAAATCTGTTGCTCTGGTTAGTCCTTTCATGTTGTGCTTCTTCCCTAGACGGGGCATAACACGCGCACACACACATAACGATAGAGAGAGAGAAAATGGATCTTTAACCTCTCTAATGAGACTTTCTTTTGCTTTACATGCGCGCACATGTGTCTTATAAGAAACAGTACACGTGCCCTGTACACACGCGCTCACAAACACAAAATAAAATGTGTTTTACACGCACACACGTGGTCAGTGTTATAGCAAACAGCACACCCGTGCACGGATGTTGATTATACCAGTAGGAGATGCGCACTAAGACCCAGCAGGGGAGACGATTACCCACAATTCCCACAAAACTATTGACGCAGTTGTGATCACATGACGGTTGGCGTCAAAACAAGAAGCGCATGTGTGATACATGATACTCGGTACCAAGACTTGCTCGTTTTTCAAGTCAAAATTTATTACAAATCTTTGCTCGTCTTGTGGAACACTCGCAAACCGCGTTACTCGCAATCTGAGGTTCCACTGTATTTGTCTTTTCTGAAAATTAACTAAATTAATTCTACACCCAAAATGCAGATAATTTTTTACTCACCCTTGTATATGGTCTGGGAAAAATAATCTAAAATACTTTGATTTAAAAAAAAAAAGCTAAAAGTTTAAAAGATTTATTGTGATTGTCATGAATTGGCATGAATAAATTTTGCTGGCAACATCTCAAGTCAATGCCAATTAAAACATGCAAATTGGAAAAACATTCTCATACATACAGCTATAAACAGACAGTAAATACAGGTACAACTAAAATATAGTATAAAACATCACAGTGCAAAAGTACGACACAAACACATATTGCGCATAGAGAAGTTACTTATGTTATAGGGAAAAGTAATGCTACTCATACAGCAACTACAATAGGGTACATAACATAACATCATGCAAGTGTGCTTGATAACATTATGGATGGATAAAAGCAGCAGGAGATTCATTTATGCTCATAGTCCCTCATAATATATACACACTCTCATAGCTCTCCATTTTCTGTGTTCTCTCAGATAGAGGCACGATGGAGCCAATAAGCAAAAGCATGCAATATATTTTCCTTTTGAGTTAATGTTGATAGGTTTGTGATTTATTATTATTTTTTAACTTTTTTACATTTGTTATGGTGCTTGGATTGCTGTTGAGTTTTCTGATTTAAGGTTGCATTTTTATTTTGTTATTGTGCATTAAAATTAAGAGCCACCATACTGTCTTTATTACAAATAACAAGTAAACCCATATCTCTTTCCTATTTGTCTTGCCTCAAATTAAAAATGTGGTGTAATGCATGAGTCCAAACAAACCATCATGTCACCAACAGCTTATTTGTAGAAGCCACAACAACACAGTAGGAAATCAAATGATGAGAGATTATGCTGACATAAACAGAGCACCTATCATTGCCACAGTTCATTTCCACAGTGAATATTTGATTACAACACAATCCTCATTAGTCTCAGGAGGAGGCAGCTGAGTCTGAGCAACCTTGATTTGACAGAGACACCAGTGTTGGAGCAACTTGAACTTTATTATTATTATTTTTTCTGCAGAACTTCAGGAGTGATTGATGCTGGCTAAGAACTCATACCCTTGTATATGTTTGGAGATTGCGCCTCTGAGAAGTGAAATAAATCATGGTGTGATTTGGTACTCTTGAAGCTACAGCGAGGCGAGCTGAGCAAGAAGAAGGAGAAGGGAAACAAAAAGAAAGGGGAGAAATTAATGTGTGGAAAGCACCTGCCACTGTCATTTCTACACAGATCCTGGAAGCTGCCCCTGATTCTCCTCAGCTACAGAGCTGTGTGGGCCCAGTATTCACAAACACATCACTTCCCATCGCCTCAGCCTGATATTTGTGACAGCTCTGTCCTCACCTCCTGCAGCCACATAGCATCTTATTACCTCGTGTCACTTCTGTTCAGGAAAGAAACGCAGGAACATCCTATCATGGAGATCCTCAGGAACAGAGAACTTAAACTCAATGGGCTCGTAATGCTGTGTGCTTTAAAATTCTCTACAGAAAATGCATGGATTATTAATCTTATGAAGATCGGCTTTATCGTTGAAGACTGGATTGTTGATGGCACAGTTAAAATGAGATAAGCGATCAGAAATTATGTATACGAAACAGAACAGACAGGAGAATGCACCCTCTGAAAAAAAGGCATTAATGATTAACCATTTGATTTATTAAAATTTAATACATGCTTCTTGTAAGGTAAACCGTTTTTCAACATTAAAAAAAGATGGGGTTAAAAACGTAATATTTTTTTGTAACCTTGTGCATGAGAAATGCAAGTGTACATTTTGCTAAAGGAATCAACCTGGGCTATTAGCTTAACCCAACTTTGGTGACTCGAAGGCCAACAAAGAAGTGTTGAATAACAGAAGCATGCATCACTGACACTGCTCCAGGGTTTTGTGATTGATTACTCCAAGCACCGGGGATCCTAACTTCCAGCCTACTAATGTCATGATTGTGTTCTGTGTTTCTGAACTCTAGCTTCCTCAGATTATGCAGATAACGCAAAGCAGGCCTTTTCTTAGGGAAAAAATATAAGCCTTGTTAAAAAGAAAAATCTGTATATCCAGAGAGAATAGCTTTGACATTTCCACTGTTTTTTTAAAAGAAAAATTATATTGCAAAAAAAAATTTATCCACTTGTTTTTAAATGATTGGCGCACTTGCACATGAATATACATAACACTTATTTGGAAGATTTTTAAGAAACATCCCAAATCCCTTAGGAATCATGAAATGCATCAATTTGAGGAATTTCGATTTAAAAGAAAGAAAGAAAGAAAGGAAGGAAGGAAGGAAGGAAGGAAGGAAGGAAGGAAGAAAGAATCTTGGATGCTTCATTGTCAATACCAGTAGCAGCTTCTCCATGGGAACATCGGCAAAGTTAATCTCATTTATAAGAAGTTTCATCATGCAAACATGGGAGATATACTGTAAAATAACAAGAATTGTCCATTTTCCAAAAGCTTCATTACTGATATATTTTATGGGTTAACTGAGTGTTTTTCAACAAAGTTAATTATTGTAATTTACTGCTTTCCTCCTGGCACCCCAGCTGCAAAGTCTTCCGACCATAATCTTTACTTGATTTCTAAAGTGCAGTTAAAACATGATGCCATTTCCATTTTGAGTAATTATGCAGCCTCTATGCTGTCACCACAAGCAAAAGTTTATCAAAAGTAAAAGCATGTGTCTAAAGGGTTCAGAATCCTCTGCAATTATCATGTCTCTCTCACTAGTTGGTAAACAGTTGTTGTTGTTTTTTTTACTTATAATTTGAGCAAAAGTTATAGAAAATGAGCTGGCTTTAATAAAATCTGGCTGTTTTTTTTATTTTATTTTAATGAATAGTTTAGGACACTTCTGTTTACTAGACATCTCAGAGGTTCCTATCTCATGTAGGTCATTAACCTGGGCAAGAAAAATATCAGGTGAAGATAAATATATACTGTAATTACATGCATAATTATGATGATAAGAATAATGATAATATTTTCAGCACAGTGGAGAATTAAGGGACAGGGAACTGAAGGCTTGTGTGCCATTTTTTATCTTAATTATTAATTTCTTTTTTATTATGAGAAGACTCATCAGCCCCCGACATGGAGGAGGATCTACAATTATGATTAATGAGAGCACTCAAAGATACAGTGCAGATGACAAAGTTGGCAGGACACAGAGAGAGAGAGAGAGAGAGAGGGAGAGAGAGTGTATGTAATGATGAGCTCTTACTCATAAGTCAAACTACTGACCACCAGAGCGAAGTGGACAGTTCTGTATCTCTATTTAGTGGACAACACGTCAAAGCACTGTGTGTGAGGGAGAGAGAGAGAGCCAGAGAGAGTCCTTGCCCCATTTCTTGCCCTGAATGGGATGCTATTATTTTGCAGCATGAGCACTCACATTATTTCTATAACACATTCACTTTGGGTCCTGGGATTCACGCCATCGCTCATCTGAAACAGTGCGTGAAATTAAAGACATTCCCAGGTTTTATCTTCCCTGTGTATTTAGCAAAACAATCTCTGACACAGTTAAGACAAACACATACAGTATGCCGAATTGCTAGGGGATGAGTATGCTATTAATGTAAGTCTATATGACCTCTGGACAGAACGTTTACATTTACTTAATGACATCAACCGTTGAGCCATCCACTATTTTGATAAACTGATATGGCTTTGTATCATTAACGTCGTCTGTCGCATGGGTAAATACTCGGTTTACAGACTCTAGATCTGATTTCTTTACAGTACATATCAGAATGCTCAACATTCAGTTCACATGCTGGATTTCATTACATGGTATAAACACCCATTAAATCCAGTGAGCTGTAACTACAGTCCTTTTCCTTTCCAAAAAAAAAACTTTTCTCCTTCTGCATAAAAATGTTTGCCCTTGACTCATCAGCTCAGGAAATGGAACTATATGATGGCTCATTGCTGGAGCAAGGTTGAATTTCAGTGCTGCCTGAGCATGGGAATATCCTTCAACAGCTATACAAATTCTAAAATACTACTTGGAGATTCTGTGTGTGTGACTCTCTTAACCAAAGTAATGGACAGCCACACAGATTAGCCAAAACTTTAAAACCACTTACAGGTGACATAAATTACATTGATTTCTTGTTATAGTGGTACAGTACCTGTCAAAGGGTGTGATATATTATGCAGCATGTAAACAGTCTCTTAAAGTTGATGGGCAAAAATAAAGGGGCAAACATATGGATCGGAGTAAATTTAACAAATGCCAGATTGTGATGGTCAGAAGACCATTCTTCTTCAGAACATCCAAGGGATGTCCAAGTCCAAGGGAGTCTTGTAATCTAAGAAAGGACAACTAGAGAACACCATCAATAAGCCTTGAGCACCCAAGCTGTATTGATGCACAATGATGATGATGAAACAAAGGCTAGCCTTGTCTGGTCCAATCCCAGAGAAGAGTTACTATGGCACCCAGTGGTTGTTCTAGTTTGTATGGCATCCTTGGCAAACTCAACTTCAGTCTCCACAAAATAAATAAATGAATAAATAAATAAATAAATTAATTAATAAAATCTTTTTATTTATAACCTGTATAACTATATGTTGTTCTTGGTCTTTCGGCTGCTCCCGACAAGGGGTCGCCACAGCGGAATATCCAGTCCGCACTACAACTTGGCACAGGTTTTACGCCGGATGCCCTTCCTACCGCAACCCTCCCATTTTATCCGGGCTTGGGACCGGCACTGTATCCAGTGGCTGGGGTTTGGGCACTGGCTGGGAATCGAACCCGGGCCTTCCGAATGGCAGGCGAAACACCTACCACTGAGCCACCAGTGCCCTTAACCTGTATAACTATATGTAAGTTAGAAAAATTTCAGCACAGATTTACAGACATAAGTGTTACACTACCTCTTTTATTACATACATAATATTATACAGAAAGTGATGACATTGATGCGTTTGTCTTTTGCCTGATTGTCCTCTGCTTTCCTCTTTTTTCTAAACATTTTGTCCTCTTTTACTCTTTTTTTCTGAACCTAATGGCATTGATTTTTTTTATTTATTTAATGAGCATCAAGACCCACCCTCAATAAGGAGTCAAGACTAAACCATATACTGGTTATATATTTGTCCAAAACATGGCTGGGTGCTAAAAAGGGTCTCACCTAGGTGAAAAAGTGAATTTTCAGATAGGATCATATAACACTATTTTTCATAACACTTAGTGCTTCTTATGTCCCAATCCCAATGTTTTTTTTTTTTTTTTTAGTAAATATGCATACACATTTTTAGCAGATAAAAAGAAACATTTGCTAAATGCCTTTTATGGTTATTTCTACGGTAATTAAAAAAAATTCAAATCATTAAATAATCTTAATATTCATTTAGATAAAACTTGGCTAATATAGATTTCACATGAAATAAACCTAAAAAAAATTATAATTCTAAAATGCAAAATTGGTAAGTTATTGCAACATGAATTTGGCATGGCTATGAACACTGCAGATTTAACAAAAAAATATTTAAGCAACAATTTTTACAGGTCATATGATTTTAAGAGCTTACACCAATTACACCATCAATACAAAGAAATATGAATAATTTGCGAAACAGATTAATGCTGGAAAGGGGCCCTTTTGGGGGCACATATAAAATCTTCTCTCCAAAACAGCTGTTAGCAACTTGAAATTTTAGGGAAGCAAGATTGGTAACTTCCATATTGCATAAAATGTAAATGTAGCTTCTTTGGTACATACATTTTCTGTATTACTGTATACTGTATGTACTGTATAACATAAAAAAAATACAGTGTTCTGGCCTATTATTCTTTACAATTTCCCACAAAACAGAAGAACGAAAGAAATATATAGTACAGTATAGAATCTTAGTATTATGAATGAATTGTGGTTTATTTGGTAGCATTTTCTCATGTGATTGATTTTACTAATTGCTGCAAAAATTAGATGTGCTTTTTTCCTGCAGTGGGAGAACTGAGGTGATGTCCACTTAGCCACCGCTCTCTCCCTCTTGTACAACCTAGTCCGGTACTCTGCCTAATTTACAAGCTTACAGTAGAATCAGGGTGCCAAACTGATGCAAATGTTATTATCATCTGAATATTTATTTTTCCCTGCACGCTGTCTGCAGCCCCTGGCAAGATGTTGCCCTGGGTGGCTGCCCATGTTGCCCGTTTCTAAATCTGTCTCTGATGGCACTGATTCCTGAAAAGGTTTATGCTGGCTATGATAGAAAGGTGTGAGAACCCATAGTGCCATACCCTTGTTCACTGCCCAAAGCTCCTACAATGGGCATGTGAGCGTCAGAACTGGACCATGGAGCAATGGAAGAATGTGGCATGGGCAATGTTCTTGTTCACTCCTTCAATCCAACAGTATTTGCTAATGGACGTGACCTCTCTCTCTCTCTCTCTCTCTCTCTCTCTCTCTCTCTCTCTCTCAGAATGACCCATAGCAACTATATTGAGCCCTAACTCAATAATGAAGCTTTTTTCCTTCCAAAATCCAATGAATAGACTATAATTGTACTGAAAGGAGTGCAATTATAATTTAATACTCTTTCTAGAATTTAACTGGAATTATTTGCTTGAGTTGTATATCAATTAATGTGAAAATAAAAGCTGAAAGCCAGTGTACTGCAAATTAGGAAGGCAGCTGATAATGTCAGGAGCCGAAGCAAGCACACACTCGACATATCCCTCATCTCATCCCTGACTCATAGACAACTACCTGAAAGATGGGGCAAAATAATGTTGCACGAAGTCATAGAAGCCTGGATTGTTTTTCATGTGAGTGACCCCAGAACACACATACACTATGAATTAAAAATGAATGGGGATTGCAGAGCTGCTCTTCAAATACCAGCCACTGTAGACAGTACACATTGATGTGTAAGAGTAACTGTGTAGGAAAAACAACAGATATACTGTATATTATTTCACCTGTGCTGGTGGCAGGTTAGATGAATATTGGAGCAAGCTAGTAGCATATGTCTTAATAGACAGCAACTTATTGCATTTTCCACATCCAAATAGACTACATTTATAAATGGTTTCATTGTCTCATTTATCTTGTGCAGGCTTGTGCTGCAGAATGGCTTGGAAGCATATTGTTTTTATTTTTTAAGGCAGTGGGTGGGTGGGGGTGGGGGGAGGATCAAATTTAATTAAACATCTTTACAGTTTCCTCTGCTGCTTGGACAGAAGATTAGATATTATAGTGAAGGAAATGCATGTGCGGGGGCATGTGGAATAGAACAGATGGTGACGGATGAATGCTTAACACTATTGGACTGAAAAGAAAAAAAAAATCAGAAATTGCAAACGTTATCTGCCCCCCACGTCATTGAAATTCCAGGTCACCTTAATTAGTATTTCTCACTCTATCTTTCTCTTTCTGCTCTGCTGCGTTTTAGAACTACCAAGCATGTGCTCAAGGTATTGTGCATTTAAGCATGAAAAGGCAAAAGTTTCACACTTGAGTAAACTGATCAATGCAGTCTATTATCAGTAAATACAACAAGACATTCGCCTTCGCCTTTGATCCCTCGGGTTATTGCCACAAGACGAATGGGTCAATGTTAAGTGGTTGGTTTTAATAGATTTGGGGGTTTTAATGCAGCCCTGATCAAAGAAAGGCAGAAAAACATAGGGAAGAGATGATATTCTACTGACGCTACACAGATCACATAAGGTACCCTACTGTGCTTTAACTACCTACAGTAGGAACCAAGGTCACAAAGCTCAAAAACAATCACTCTGTCTTCCTGATGGCTCCAGGGTCCACATAAGATAAGGGAGCCTATTTATATGATCCTCACAATTGAACCCTGTGTAGTCAAGGGCATGTAGACACTTAAGACCTAATAAATAAGCTTCTTTACTATGGAATCTTCCTTCAGTTTCACATTGTGCACTGTTTTGTGATGGCGAACCTAACACTTTACCAGCCTTTGATCTTAGTTTTTTGAAATTATACGTCATATGTCGTAATGTTTGTCTACTTCAGATGCTACACATGTAACAGAAATTGAATCTTGCTTGGTATCTTGCTTCTTGGTGTGGAATGGCTATTCTGGAAAAGTTTTTGATGACAGCGCTTTGACAGCAACACTCTTGTTTTCATATGCCTCAGTAGTCTTCAGCTACCAGTCACGACCGATTTGACATGTTGGGTGTTATGCTACACAGCACAGATCATCTGTGATCCTAAAAGACACTGCAGAGCTATGCATCTTAACACAGTTTTGACTTCAGCAGCTGACTCCTTTTAAGCAGTAAGTGAACATGCTACTGTGTTAAAGAGGCTCTTGTCGAATCATTAGTCACAGATACAGGTTGTGTAATAAACCTCAAGCATATCAGTGTCCAATCTCTCCTAGAATTCACTAAACAGACATGAAATTAAGCACTTAAAAATATAAGACCCCTTCAGGAGCGTAACTATTAAAATATAAAATGTGCTATTTCTTATAACGAGACAGAATGGTGAGTAAGGCCTGATGGTCATGTCTAGATATTGTACTTTTTAAAAGCACCTGGAAGTATGTCTTGCAAACAAAGAGAATAATAAGAATGTATTTGTTTGGAATCAAAAGAATTACTTTTTGCACCTGAGACCAGCTCCAGGAGTGAGAGAAAATAAGATACAGATTTAACACCCTGGAAAGAAGTGAACTGAACGTGCCATGAATGTCTGTGATTCCTACTGTACGTATTCCAGTCAAACCCTTTATTATATTTCCAACCAGTTAATATTATTCGGGCAGCAGTGGCTTAGTGGTTAGTACTGTCGCCTAACACCTCCAGGGTCCGGGTTCGATTCTCGCCTTGGGGTCTGTGTGCATGGTTTCTTCCTACAGACATGCAGATTAGGCTAATTGCCATTCCCCAATTGCCCATAGTGTGTGAATGAGTGTGTGTACTGTATGTGTGTCTGCCCTGGGATGGTTTGGCATAGTGTCTTGTGCCCCAAGTTCCTGGGATAGGCTCCAGGCCCCCAGTAAGAGCGTTATCCAGATGCACAATGTAATGAGAGCTCACAGGTTTGGGAATTAACATCTTTTGGAATAAAATAATTTTAAAATCCACTTGTTAATAATAAATAATAACAACAAAGCAAAAAAAGCATAAAGATTGGACCCTATTCCAGAACAAAGGGTGATTCAGGGTAAGAAGGTAGCTGCATGCGGCGATGCACCCAGCATGCATATTGTTCACTGTACAAGCATCTGGATTCAGTGTTTTGATCTTTAGTTTGTTCAGCTGTGACTATAAAATAAAGTCAGCTGACGACCTCAATGTACTGAATAAACCTTTTATTCCATCAATGGACTTTTTTCCCCTCTGATGGCATGGAATAGTCTAGGATCGAAATGTAAGGATCCGAACAATGGTGATAAGAGCTACATTGTAATGGATAGATGACTTGTTCAGAGCAGGACTTGTGGTATGTTTACAGTAAGCATTTTTATATACCTACCAAAAGAGGCTAGAGGAAGGACAAACAGTAATCCACTTACTAACCAAAGACTATTCAGGTAGGAGCTCACCTACTATATAGGAAATTATTTCACTACTTCATGGCGATGATGGTCCATAATGGCACACCCTACCATAATTAATTATTGATTTTTTTTTTTTCAAATAATGGTTTAATAATAAAAACTGTCTGATTAAACTGAAAGTGTTTAAGATTCCTCAAGATCTCTAAAAATTCTACCTGCAGATGACTTACTGAGTAGTTTAGAAGATTCATACTCCTACCTGTTTTCTCCCACTTGTGCTTACTCTTTTAGCCTTTCTACCAGTGTAATTTCAAAATACAGCTGGATGCAATTTTACAAAGGTCCACAAGCGGCAAACAACTTATTGGCACTTGAATGGAATGGTGCTTGTTGCTAAGCAAAAGGCTGCTTCCAGGGTCTAAATCTGCACGATATCAGTGGCAATACTACACGTTCAGCCTGGAAAAGAAGAGCTGCCCAGTATAAGGAAAAAATAAAATCTTTGAGGATTAAATTTTTTTTAAAAATAGAACATAATTTATATATATTTATTTTTATACTGTACTTCTAATATGCATAAAATGAATTATGTGACATTTGTGTTTTTGTCACATTACATATCTGTATTAATTTTCTTCGCACCATTATTTACATCAGCCTGCCTATCATACTCTCTGCATTACTGACTTTTAGCATTATTTAATTTTTCTCCTTTTATTTCCTCAGATAAAATTGGAAGTGGAAGGCCCAGGTTTAATACCCAAACCCAGCCACTGGATACAGTGCCGGTCCCAAACCTGGATAGAATGGGAGGGTTGAATCAGGAAGGGCATCCGGCAAAAAACGTGTTACGTTCTGTGAGGATTGGATTGTCCACTGTGGCGACTCCTTGATGGGAGATGTCGAAAGAGAAAAAACATATTTCCTGGTGCAAAATTGCACTGGGTTTTTAATAATTTGTGTTTGATGGTTTGTTCAAGATTGAATACATTTTACCCACAATCAACAAACCACAATGTCTGCTGTAGGGGTGGAACAGACCTGCTACAAAGCCAACGACTGCAGGGATGTGCTAGCATAAAATCCCTGAGGAACTATGAAAATACGGTGACAGGATTACTATTCCAAAGAAGGATGGAAACAGGCAGTAGACGTGAGTTAATTTTTATTCATTCGCTCATTGCTAAATTTAAATTTAGTGTAACATATTCATATACATGCACTGAGTGCTGTGGCTCTCTCTCTCTCTCTCTCTCTCTCTCTTCCTGACAAGCTACAGGTGCCTATTGTGTTACCTTTTGGGTTCATCCTCTCCGTCTACAGGAGACACTTCGCCATGTCCCTGCTGACGCTCAACACCTCCACTCGACGCAGACTAGGGAGCCCTCCAGCCTAAAGCTGATTCCCCCCTGGTGGGAACAGGAAATCATCCACAGCCATCTGTTCACTCAGCCTGTAGAACACCTTGAATTTAAAGGGCTGAAGTGCTGCATCTTTCACTGGAGCACCCCCGGCTGGCACCGGACTCTAAAGCACTCACCAGTTCTCATTTCGGGCAGTGCCTGGAAGTGCTCGGTCTGCTCAGTGTGGATTTGGAGGAATAACTGGTGTTGACGGTGGTTGGTGAGAGGGAGGGTTTAGATCAGCTCTGCGACTGGAGCGTATCATCCTTCAAATCCTGGGTTTCAGCACCAGTGTGAATTGCTGACAGGGTGATTGCTGACAGGGTGACTTCTACAGATAAGCACCTCATGCAAGAAGCTGTCTGGGATATTTTCCCACAAGGCATCATTGTCGGTCATCTACACCCCGAAGAAGTGACTTCGGCCCTTTGCACTGAGGGTTATGCCATGCTTGTTCTCTGCTGGACAGAGGGATCCCATCAGACCATGAAGATCTTGTCTGGTGGTCCAGGACCCTCCTGCAAGGGTGTAACAGCATTTGGAGTGGATCAGGGCTTTCTGTAATGGCTGTACAGCCCCAGCACCTCACCTCATCACAATAATGATTTGCACCTAAATTCCATTTTGGCTAAATGAGCTCTAGTATTTACATCACATTTGTATAGCACCCTTTGTCTAGCATTTTTCATGGTATGGATTCCATAAGATGGTACATACTTCTTGTTGATGTGATTGCACCCTAAATGGGTATTACTGACCACATACAATGACTGGGGTGCACTTAAAAACTCTGAACATTTTTATGAGTTTTTCCACTCACTCTCATTATCTATACCTCTTTATCCTACTGTACTGTATATACACAGTTGCGGTGGAACTGGAAGGTGCCTGAAGTCGATCCCTGGATACTTAGGGCACGAGGCAGTTATTAGAGAGTTATTCACACATTACAGGCCATTTGGGAATGCCAGTTAGCCTAATCTGCATGTCTTTGGACTGTGAGCGGAAACCGGAGTACCCGGAGGAATCCCAAAAAGCATGGGGAGAACATGCAAACTCCATGCACACATAGGCAGTAATCTAACCCGGGAGGGAATTAAACCCGTATCCTGGAGGTGGAGGTCGAAACTGCAGAGTTTTCCACTTTACCACAAAATATGCTGAAATTGCATCTGCCTCAAATCAATCTCCACAGCAAGAGAACAAAGAAATAGGCAACATATATTTTGAATTCTTCAGTTTTTTCCCTGAGTAGGGGACAATGAGAAAAAGATGCAGGGACTGCAGCCAAGTGTGACCATGGCCCTCGTATTTCTCTGGAAACCTCTGCAGACTCCTGCTAGAAGGCTGAGTTGAATACTGAACACTACTGCACTGCACTGCTGCTCCTACCCCTCCAGGATGATAAAAAGCAACCTCTACACTCAGGACAAAGCGATGGCTGCCTCCACCACCAAAAAAATTAATAACTCTCTTTTCATGCCAACAAGGGGTGGGCCCTAGTCATATGCCTTACTCCCCTTCTGTATTCATGCAAAACCTACAGTCTTTATGTGCAACGGCTGTGAAGAATTATTTGTAAACAGAGTGACCTTTTCTTAAATTCAGCCCTTCACTTTGATGCATGGCCTCTTCCCCATAGCAGCTGTGGTAAGTAGGTATTCATGAACTTTAAATGTAATTTTTTTTTAGTAAGGTGTACTTTTTTATCAAATATACACTTTTATGTGCTTAGAACCAAAGCAACCCTAAATACTGAGAGATAGGGCACATTGAATTTAGTCTGACATGTTTCAACACACAATTCATCAAAGTGTTGGACCGATTAGAAGGATATAGTTATACCCCTTAGCTTTTACTGGCTTCCTAAAACAAGCACAGCTCCATTTGGGTGCCAAGGTTTTTTTCCCCCTGCTCATGGAACTTTGATGAACTGTATCTGGGTTTGTGTTGTGAAATTAAATTGGCAGTGGAGGTAAGAAAAAAACAACTTAAAGTGAAATAAAGACACAGGAAAGGGTACGCATTTTTTAAAGCATTTTCAGTAAAAATGTTCAATATTTTTGAATAGAGTAGTAATTTAGGCTGGTGGTGTGTTCTAAACCCATCCAGGGCATACTGTAGGTTAGAAACAAATTAAAGTGCACTTGAGACAGGAATTTATGCTTGTGAAAATTTGGTTTAATATACTGTATATATGCTTTTTACTGTACATGTACTGTATATTCATGGTGGTGGTTTTAGGTGCAAGGTGAAAGGCATAAGAAGCACTTGCAATGAACTTAAATCTATAGTAATTATTTTCTATTTGCCCAGTTTCGGAAGTTGAATCTCTAAACGGAAAATGTATATAATTCGTTTTTTTCTATATTCATTGTGCTCACAAATTCCATACAAATGTGCATACAAAAGTGTCTCTCCCAACCTGGTGATATGCAACCAGTCTGCATAATTAATTGGCGAGCTTTCGCCATAATAAAATAGCTGGAGGGTTACCGCAGTCAGGACACACACCATTAAAATGCAAATCACACTGTGAGGCATAAAACTGAGATCTATGTCGCAGTAGAGTCTGGGAGATTAACACCAAATCACATAACATCTTGTCTCTAAGTCCAGTCTTCTGTGGACATGCTGCCCTGATAATACTTGAGCAAGAAATCTTGTAGGGCCAGGACCTAGACCCAGGAGATAACCAATGATCTAATTTCAAGGTTGTGTTGATGTGCTGTAACTCTCAAGGCTAGAGTGGAGTGTCTAGACCTTCAAATCTGCCAGTGGGTGAAGTGAATAAAGTGCTGAGCTAACGAGATTAATCATTTTCTACAGAAGCATTGATTCTGTGTTCGGAATGGCTATCAGTTCGTATAAAGCTTCGAAAGTAAAAATTGGAAAGGAAGGAAGGTTTTGCAGAACCAGTGACGGTGATAAGCTGTGTTGTAAAATTAAAGTGTCAGGCTTTGTTTATGCTGGGCATTTATACCATTGGGTAATCATCCACACATTCAAGTCGTATGACATAATGTCAATTGTTTTCCATGCATTTATCGTATAATGCTATTGAATGCTTAAATCTAATTTGGTAAGGAAGTTTTAATTAATCTTCTATAACAGCACAGTTTCCCGATGACAGTTCAGGCTGATCAATATCAATGCATTAATTATAATATGTTTTATTATAATATAATTTGTTTATACTGTAACAACTTATAATACATAAACAGATACAAAATTTTTATTATGTTTTCTGTAAGGAGACACTTGTTTAACTTTTTTTTTTTTTTTGACCTGCTCCCTAGTATCAGGGGTTCAGAATTGTCAGGGGTAAAGCTTTTCCACTGGTGGTTTTAAATTTTTGATAGGATCATAAAATATATACATCAATATAATTAGCCCCAAACCAAGCTTCCTTTTTATGACATGGAAACATATGGACCTCTCAACAACACAACGACCTCAAACTTATGTTCAAACCGACACAGAAATGATCAATGATCGAAAACATTGACTATTACATATTTTGGATGGTAGTGAAAATCTGTGGCTTTAAATAAAGTTGGCAGTCCACATGGCCGAGATGCCCAGAGAATATAAATGAGCTTAAAATATTTAAGCGTTAAATTGATGAGTCCATGAGTGATCTAAGATTCTTCTACAGCCTTATTAGACATTACAGGTAAGACTAAGTGAATGTTTTCCATTAGGGGCTACAACAGATTTTACTTGTGAGGGTGCCAATAATTTTGAAACAGGTATTGTGCATAAAAATCTTCACCATGGTTGCTAGTAATTATTTAGCTGATTGGATGTAACTTATAAGGAGAATAAGGGATGTAAGCTATGGTCTTTTTAGTTAAATTGCCTAATCAAATCCTATGCTCTATAAAAATAAAAGAAAGGGTTTGAACAAATCAAATCAACATGATAGTTTACCGTGTATAGACAGAATATGCATAAGACAGAGAAATGACGGTAATGCACCTACAAGGCAACAGAATCCTCATGAATCACACAAAAAAGTACAATATAGCATGGGAATATGCAAGGTTCTCAGGAATGAAAAGAGAGTTTATTACACTTTTACATGCTTCTTATGACTTGAGGGAAGATCTGGTGAACATTCCTGAACCTATACACTATATGGAATTAAGAAATATTTTCTTACAAATTTATTGTTTTATATACAGTATTTATCATTCACTCATCGTCTATACCACTTTAGCCTGTATTCAGGGTTGCAGGGGGGCTTGGAGTCCATCGCAGGAGACTTAGGGCATGGGGTACACCCTGGTCAGGGTGCCGATCCATATATATTGTGCCAAAAGTATTTGCAGTAGTAGTCTTCACATGCACTTGAGTAACATCTTTTTCCTAATCCATAGGGTTTAATATGATGTTGGCCCAGCCTGGCTCGGAGTCTTCACTCTAATTCATTCCAAAGATAGTCTATTGAAATTAAGGTCAGGACAATCAAGTTCTACCACACCAAAATTGCTTATCTATGTCTTTATGGACCTTGCTTTGTGCACTGGTGCGTGGTCATGTAGGAACAGGGAGGTATCATTCCCAAAGTGTTCCCACAATGTTGGGAGCATGAAACTGTCCAAAATGTCTTCGTATGCTGATAAGAGTTCCATTCACTGAAAGTAAGGGGTCGAGCCCAACTCTTATGGATCCCAAACTCCTATCCCAAACCCTATGGATTAAAAGAATTGGATGTTACTCAAGTTCATGTACATGTGAAGGCAGCCCATCCAGTCCTATCCAACAGAAAAGCCAACGTCGCACAAATTGCTGAAAAAGGTCTGCAGGCCATGATAGAAAGGTTTCAGAATAACCAGTTCATCACAGCCTGCCTTGTATGGGTCTTAGCATGCAAAGAGTTTCATCAGAGATCCCATAGAGCCATGCCCTCAGGGGCGAGACCAGCCCTGGTAGGCCATGGGCTACTCACACAATATTGGCCTTAATGTTTTGTTTTTTTAATGTCATAATGATCAATGCAAGTGTGGATATGTAAAACAAATATATACTTATTAAATACATATCAAGCTGTGAGAAAAAAAAACAATGTTTTTTTTTTTTCCAGAATGCAGTGGGGTTTCCTTCCAAACAGCTTTGCATATAATGAAATAAAATTACATGTCAGTGCATACAGATTCCTGTGGGTCTTTACAACATATCAGCAAATGTGCAGGCATTTAAATCAGAGACGAATATTGAACATACCAAATTAACTAAAATTAATGGTGGCTTAGTGGTTAGCATCATCGCCTTGCGCCTCCAGGTTCCTGGTTCGATTCCCGCCTCATGTCTGTGTTTGCATGTTCTATCCTTGCTTGGTGGGTTTCTCCCACAGTCCAAAAACATGCAGATTAGGCTAATTGTTGTTCACAAATTGCCTGTACTGTGTGTATGTGAGTGCCCTGTGATGGATTGGCACACCGTACACAGGATAAAGCAGTATAGGCAATGGATGAATAAATAAATTTACTCACTAGTAGCCTTTACATGCATAGCATTAAAAAAATAAAATAATTCAGCAACATATTTAAACCAAAATTAAAGCACACAGACCAAGCCTGAAAAAGCGAGTGATGTTTAGCACCCTAAACTACATCAGACATAGCAGAAACTTAGCTGAGGCTTGATTATTCAGTAATATTTACATCCAATATCCTAGAGCAACCTTCTGCAAAACTATACTGCCTAGCTCAAAGTCTCTATAATGCATTTTATGTCAAAAGTCAATAATATGGAACAATTAAGGCTCTCCCTTAAGGCTTTGAAATAAAATAAAACTCTCTCTGAGATGTTAGAGATATGCAAAGTGAGGGCAGACCTCTTTGAAATAAGTCTTCCAAAATGCACTCAATGTATTTTTAATGATCTCTTTTCTCATTATTACATTTTTTTCCCACCCAAAACCTGATCATTTTGCCAAGTAAATTATTCAAAATATGTAGTGATCTATAATTCCAAAGGAAATCTGTGTCACTGTTATTAAGAGGCTACACAATATCTAAATTTGTCTTAAATTCATGTCTGCCTATTTCAAAGCGCCTGTAACATTGATTTAGTCTGCATGCTTATGAATTTGATATGTAGACTAAATAAACATAAATCACACATACACATTTACTTCTTCCCACCTACTGTATGTCTGCATATAGACATAGGCAGTTTATACAGTAGTATTGCAGAATCTGAAAGAAAAAAAATCTCCAGGGTGAACTCATGCAAAATTGATGTAGCAGGGGATGTTGAGTGGACTGGAATGTAAATAGGAAGTCCCTTAGATTCAATATCATTTTGGGAAATTACTTTGTTCTAGGAAATAAGTAAAGAACTTTCTTTATACCCCAACCTGAGTTCATGAGCTGTCAGATATAATAGACAATAGGACCTAGATTTCTAGCACCCTATAAAAAATAAAAAAAAGTGTCTCAAATTGTTAAGGTGCTGCCTTACTGGGTTACTGATCAGAAGGTTGGTGGTTCATACCCCAGCACCACCAAACTGCCACTGTTGAGCCTTTGAGCAAGGCCCTTAACCCTATCTGCACCAGGGGTGCTGTGTCCTGGCTGACCCCAGGTTCCTAACTGGGATATGTGGGAATAAAAAACATTTCACTGTGCTGTAAGGTATTTTAATATTGAATGGATACAAGTATTGGTGGCTGCTGAGTATTTTTCAAGCAAATAATCAAAATTGCTACGAAAACAATCAGGCTGCAAAATCATTATACGTATGTCTTGTCTGCTGCTCCGCTGAGTTTGGGGCAGCATGATTCATTCCCCAATGGGCCAGCAGCAGTGTGGTTCCCATGTTTGACTGCTAGGTGTTGTAATAAGTCTATGGGGCTAAATGAGGCGATAAACACACTTCCCCATAAGTGAGCAACATCCAGGTAGACAAGCAAACTGATGAACAATCAACTTATATCTGTATTTTTTTAAACCCATCTGCAACTCAAATGAGGTAATTAATATTTCAATGGAATTTAAAGTACATGGATCTGTAAATGAGACGTTCCGAAAACTATCATTTGCTTTATATTTACAGGTATGACATTTGATTCAAATGCTCCTAATGAATATGATGGTAATATTTATAAAAATCTACAGTAAATACAGTATGTACATTTATAGCAAATATATTGGATTAGGATATCTATAAACATAAATACTGCACCTATCAGGAAAACTGTATATTGACATAGCCTTTCAATCAATGCATACAACAGAAAAATGGGGTTATAGTTTATTTTTACATATATCCCTAAGGATTTCAGTCTGAGCTTTACAGTGCGTTCAGCAAAGTTTAGACTGGACTGCTTTTTTGAATGAGGCATAATACAGTGCATGCCTTTACAAAATGTTAATGCAAAGAATTGGGTCAAATCCATTTAACTGACACCATGCCCAGAGCCCCAAAATATACATTTTGCTATAATATTTTGTCTTGGGAACTTATTTTAGTGGGATGCTCAAACATACAAACTAAAACAAGTATGAATATTATTTATCTTTTAGTATTATGTTATGCCAAGACAAATTATTTTAGTATCAGAAGTCTTTTTTTTTCTTTTCTTAATTAACACCAAAATTTATTTTAGAGAAAAATGTGTGAACACAACTTTTCTTGTAGGTGAAAACTAGGTATCCTGCTATTGTGTGTACAATTACAATTTGTACTCTGATCCTGTTTTTTACTTCCTGATTCTATTCTGCCCAACTTTGGTGATTTTTTTTATTTATAATTGCCTGTCCCTAAGCTCTCGACTTTGGTGGTACAGGTTCTGCTCATGGAGCTGGAGTGCAATGATGACCAGGTCAGGTTCATTGTGCTCATCAATGGCCAGATTCACGGCAGCCTTAGAAGTACAGTACCTCTTTCTAAGTTGATGGAGCTGGGACAGGTCAAGAGGGATGAGGGTATGTGCCAGCAGTGATACTGCAAGTGGCTCAGTTTTTCTGTGCCCGCCAGGGTCATGTGGTGCAGTGCACTGCCAGGTCACTGCAAAGAGCACTCAAGTCTTCTTCAAAGTGAGACACTTTGAGCGGTTCAAATTGGTGAGTAATGATTCCTGATTCTGAATACCTGATCAGGTCATATTCTCATGGGAGTATTTGTGTTTTACAGCATTGATTTACTCCAGTGCTGCTGGCAACTCCATCAACTGCAACATCACCATGAAGCTTCAGCTGTCACTGAAACTCCTGCAACAACCCCTGAGTTCAAGACCTGGATGGTGGCCCAATTAAAGAAGGCTCTGTTACCAATCACATTGATCCATCACACTCCAAATCAGTGAATTCCATAGAGCATCTACCTCCTCTTCATAGTGACTAACACATCTGTAGTCATTCTAGGATTTCTGTTCATGCAGGAAACCTGACTCTTGTGTAAAGTAAGTGAAAGTTTAAACTGGTCAGCATATTCCCACCCATACTGTATTCACATATCATCAGCTACAGTGGAATCCACATCCCACTCATGATTCAAATCTCTCCAGAATACTAACCATTGAGAATTAAACAGGTGTAGTGGTTAGCACTGTCACCTTGCACCTCCAGGATCCGGGTTCGATTCCCGGCCAGGCTCAATTCACGTCTCTGTGTGCATGGAGTTTGCATGTTCACCCCGTGCTTGGTGGGTTTCCTCACACAGTTCAAAGATATGCAGGCCAGGTTAATTAGCATTCCCAAATTGACCATAGTGTGTGTGTTATACATGTTAAAATTGTCCTGTCATGCCTCCTGGAACATCAGTTTTATATCAAGAGGAGAAGTGTAAGTTTCAAATCTCCAGGCTGGTGTTTTTGTGTGATGATGCCAGAGCAAAACAAAGTGATAGTGGGCACAAGCAGGCCTGCTCCAACCACCATAGAAGAGCTGCAGGAGTTCCTACTGTATATACCAATGTAGAGCAAAGTTCCTGCTATGAAGGTCCATCAATGCATATCCCTTTAAATGACTTAAAGCTAATAATGAAGCACCAGCACATTTTGCAATGTGTATGGACCATAAGTCCCCCAAGCACTTGAACTCCCACCAAGCCTGGTGGGCCCTATTCTTCTCAAGGTTCATTTTTGCCCTATTCTGCTACCTGGTTTCCAAAGAAAAACCAGGCTTGACTTTCTGTCCTGCTGAACGGAGCTGTGTTGAGTAATTTATGTTTTACGTTTTCCCCAACCATTCTCTACTAAGCTCTGCTAGTCATTAATTTTTCATATTATTTACACAAATTTTTAAAAAAAATTCGCAAATGCAACATGCAAATATTTGGATAAAGTTCACATTTTGTTTCACTTTGGTATCTGCTCACATTCACACTGCTACAATTCACACATTTACTCAAAGTTAAGGTCAGTTAGTACAACACTGTGCAACTCCTCTGCAACACAACTCTCAGAATTTTACAGTGTGTAAGAGCCATATTCAAATGTGCCTGAACAATGAAAGGGTCTAATATATTAAGACCCCTCATTTTTGATGAGAAAACAAATAACATTTTCTAATGGTGTTTTTCCCCTCCCCACCATATTCATCCCTTTTGAATCCTATTTAGTTCCTTTCTCTCCGCAGATGGATATAAAGGCAGTACATAAGACATTGAGCTAGTAATGCCTCTACAGGCTACAGGGAAAACTTGTGCAAACAACAAGGCAAAAGCCTAGTTTAATATGAACTTACTCTGTTTTTCCCTAGGTGGGTTGCTAGGAAAAAGATGCTGTGTGATGTGGATGAAATACTTTGGTGCAATAAAAGTGAGCATCTTGATGAACATCTAGGAGCGTGAGAAATGCAGCTCCTGCTAAATCCTGCAGGTTTAACAGGCGTGTTAACTTTTTATATCTACTGTAATTAGTCCTAGACAAATTTCACTGAAACATAGACAAATCATGTACTTTATAACATTAACACCACTGACAGTTGTAAATAAATAACATTGGAAACTTATGATGAGGTAAGAAGTGAACAGTCAGTTCATATGTTGGAAGCATGAATATAGGCAAAAAGTCAAACTCTGAGTAACTTTGATAAGGGCCAAATTGTAATGGCCTGATGATGTGATGATTAAAAAAAATCAAGTTTTCTTTTAGATCACTTGAACTGCCATATTGCTAACCCAGGAAAGAGATGGTACCATGATGCATAATGTCCAGGAATTATTCGCGAAACATGACATGAAAGGTGTTGACTTTGTCTCTGAATTCCCCAGATCGCAGTCTGATCGAACATCTGTGGGATGTGCTGGATAAACAGATTCATGGAGGCCCCACCAAGCAACTTACAGGTCATAAAGGATATGTTGTCTTGGTGCCAAATGCCACCACACAACAACCTGTAAATGCTCTTTTGCACAATATTGATCAATTGCTAATTTGCACTAACTATCTTTATCATTTCTGCTATTTATGGAAGGTTTACTGTTTACTACTCCCACTTCCTCAACTCATTAACCTCATTACCACAGAGTATTGTAATGTTGTCGCATTGTTACTTTGTTGTTCTTGTTTGCACATTTGCATGTGCACTTTAGGTTGTCTCTTTTGTAAAAAAAAAAAAAAAAAACTTAGCTAGTTCTCTGTTAACTTAAAATGTCAATCTATCTTGTCTCAGCTAGCCAGCTAATTAGGTCTCCAAGTTAGCTAGTTATTTTTTTGTTAATTTATGTTGTTATGCCAATCTTTCCTGTCTCAGCTAGCCAGCTAATTAAGTTTCTTAGTTAGCTAGTTAGTTTCTGTTAATTTATGTTGCATGTAGCACCTTGGTCCTAGGGTTGCCACCCGTCCTTTAAAATACGGAATCGTCCCGTATTTGAGAATGAAATTGCGCGTCCCGTTTTGAATC
>JAQQZT010000002.1:21598152-21623218 GCA_030068275.1 Clarias platycephalus | reverse complement strand
CTGAGAGATATACTGAAGGAAGATTGATAAGTTAAATCAGTGCAAACATGGCATGCACACACACACACACACACACAACACGTATGAAATTATGTAATAAACAAAAAACAGTTAAACAACCCAGAATGTTTTATATTTTACATTATCCAAAGTACAGTAATAGTCAAAAAATTGGTCAAAAGTGTGGATTTATTTTCTACATTTTCTAACAATTTTTCTCTAAGAATTAAAAAAAAAAAAACTACATACATAAAATTAAGGTAAGTAAGTAACAACAATTACAACATTAGCATCATTTGTTATTTTAAGACACCAAGGTTAGCTGTTCTAGAACATTTCTGGCAAGAACAGTATTGTCAAAGTGCATCTGCAAAACCCCATCAAGCACCATGATGAAACATCATGAAGACCATCCCAAGAAAGCAAGACCAAAACTTACCTCTGATGCAGAGAAGAAGTTCATTTATAGTTACCAGTCTCAAAAGTCACTAATTAACAGCACTGCAGATTAGAGCCGTTATGAAGGCTGTACAGAGCATAAGTAGCAGACACATCTCAATATCAACTTTTCAATGGAGATTAATGCATAAATTGGATGCCATCAGGATTTTGTACAATAAGAAGGATTAAGTGGTTTTATCTTTTTTTTAATGCCATCTGATGGAGCATCTATGCCTTGGTGTTGTTTCCTAAAATAGATTTGTTGTAGATTTCTTTTAGAGTTTCTTTTAGTTAGCAGTATGTAGGTCAGGCTCGATTTTGTTTTAGGAGAAAGGGATTAACTCTAACAGAAATCTACAACGTGAAAGTCTATTACAGGAGACAACACCAAGGCTTACTGTAGATGCTCCATGAGATCGCCTCCAAAAAAGATTAGACCACTTAACCTTTCTTACTTGTATTGGTTAAATACTAAAACCTCAGATGGTCATTTAAGCAATAATTGCACAAGCAAGAATGTGGTTGTACTGAATATCAGCACAAAAGTGGTGTAACTAATAAGTATGAAAGACTTATTGAGTCCAAGTGTGATATTTCTTTTATTCTATAAACAGCTATATAAACAATAAATCAAGATTACATGACATTTGACGGTTGACATTAGACATATCAGTGACATTTCAGACAAAAATAATTGTCAATTGGCTTGTTTTTTTACATCTCTGCAAGAAAAATTCTGATAAAGATTCTGAAAAAGCTACACTCACTTTATAACCTATTGGCTAGCTGCCTAGCAAGCTTAGAATGACTGGTACATTCCTGGTAAGGATGCTTCTGATAAAATTGATCCTTCCTTCCTTCTTCAATTCCATCTTCATTCTAGGAGCTTTCAATGTTTTAAGCACAGCAAATTTTACACAGCAAACACAGATAAGCAGAGTGATAAACATGAAATGTGTGAAACATTCCATGTTAATAAATAAATATGTGAAATTTTGGAGCAATGGCTGTCCATTATTTACTTCATTCTATACTTTATAGTGACTTGCGCAGGTGATCGTGATATTGTTAAGGGTACCATACATTCCCTTGCTTTACGGTGGAAGAGAGTGTTTTAAATGAGACTGTTTTAAACTATTTAGCAGGAAAAGCAAATGTCAGCTGGCTCTGACCTTGCCAATTATTACCCTGACAAAGAATTGATGGCAGAATTCCTGCTCATTGCCGCTGAGGAACATGAAAGTTGGGGCACTGTCCTCTTATCCTTGCCTGGAAGCTTTATCCATCTTCCTCATGTCATATCAAATAAGTGTAGCCAGGAATCAGCCCCCCGTCCCCCCCGTCCCCCAGCCCTCGCCCTTGTGTAGTAAGCACAGTATTGATCGTAATTATAATTATGTAAAGGTTTACTCCTGGCAGAATGATTAACTAACAATAGCTGCAAACTAACTATAAGAGCACACAAGGTCACATGCATGGAGGTAGAAATTCTCCACTATGTTCTTTGTAGATGGTCTATGACCAGATATTGCTTTGGTAGAATAGAGGGTCGCGAGGACCTGCATCATGTCCCAGGAGATTCTGGATGAGGTGGCAATCCATCACAGGGCACACACACATACATTTACAGTTACCACATTTGGCAGACAGGCTTATTTACAAACTATGGCAATTTGGGATGGCAATTTGGCTTGTGGGAGGAAGCCCACCAGGCACGAGGAGAACATGCAAACTCCATGCACACAGACCTCAAGGCAGGAATCGAACCCGGTCCCTGAAAGTGCACAGCGACGGTGCTAACCACTAAGCCACCATGCCACTGAATTCAATGAAATGTTTTTGAATAGTGATTTCAACAATAAATCTTATCACAAAGCAAGTTTATAGAGATCCAGATATAGACTAATTATTAAAACCTGTCCTAATTAGCAAACCAGAGGCGACGGTCACAATGGAAGGTTCAAAATGGGACCCATTCTTTTCTGTCTGACATTAAGTAAAACTATAAATCTACACCGACAATAAGTGTGTTGATAGAATTTTCTGTTTGAGTATATTGTGAATATGTGTTTTCAGGAGTCAATACAGAGGTCATGGTTATGTCTAAACACTTAGTAGTCTCTATGTGTCTAGAACTGAGTGCATTGAGTACCTTTAAAATACAGACACTACTACATAAATGGACAGGTTAATTTTTTAAAAATAAAACGTTACTCAGACTGTAAGAGAAATAGAAATGCTGTTTTTAGAATAAAGGGACAAATCTACCTTCTTCAAACAAGGAAACTTAATTTTTTTGAGAAAAAGAAAAGCACCTGAGGGAGATGTAATTGTCTTCTTCTCAAACCAATAACACAAGCCGACTAGTCTTATGGATTATTCATCATTCTCCAGGGTGTAGTTCAAATTAAAGGTCATTTTTTTGATTGAAGGAGACATGGTTCCATGCTGCCTCATGGGAGCAAAAACTATGAAAGACCAGGATAACAATAAAACTTTTATTGTAAAAAAAAACAAAACGAGTAGTATAGTGCTACAGTAGTATGGTCGTTTGCTTCTTCTAATGCAATGAAAGCACAGGCATGGACAGTGGCCTAATCGCTTATTTAAAATAAATAGTGTTTGACCTTCTGTCGTGAGTGTGTCTGTAATCATGATGTAGAACATGATGAACTGTTAGCTGTGAGAGTGCTGGGAGACTTTTAGCAATCTCCACATTCTACAGTTTATCTGAAAAAGTTATTCTAATATCAAAGCAGACAACGTGATATAGGGAGAAAAAAATCTCAAGGACAGTGTATGCTGGAGTCAGGACAACCTATGGCAAATTGACAACCGACACTATGACTGATCAATGTGGCTGAATTAAATAGATTGCAAAATATGTCTCCCTTGTGTAAATATGAAGAGAGGTCGCTTTTAATGTGATTGCCAGTGTCAGCTGCGCTGTCACTCAAGGTGAAGTTCGGCTGAGTAGAGGAAGTCGTGCACTATGTTGTGTCTGAGCACTTGCATCATGATTCCCAGTGTGTGTGAACTGGTCTGAGAAGTAACCATTGAAAGTTACATACCCATTATTCTTCTTGTGTGAGAAGAATAATGGGTATCTTTTTGTTATTCTTAAATACTTAGTATTAAGGATTTCTAAATATTTGGCAGAACAAATTCCCAGTGAATAAGAAAAACTGTCATCAGTGTGTGCTGGTCTGGCATGCTTCCAAATTATATATTTCCCTTAACATGACTGCCTCCTTTTTGCATGACTTCATTTTAATTAGTAAGAGAATTACCTGTCACATTTAAGGCTCTCAGAGCAAGAAAAAAAATGTCCCTCTTAGTCCACTGCTGTAAAGATAGCATTGAGGAAACAATCAAAAACTGATTCACACACGACACGAACTGACAGATTTTAACAAAACACCCTTCTAGCTATAAGTAGGATATTTTGGGCTTGGGTTTTGAGAGCAACTTGTAACTTCAGCCACCTACCGGAGGCTTTATAGTGGTGTCAAAGATATTTGTAGAGAAAGCTATAATCTCATACTGTCTATTTGATGTGTTACTCAGCATGAGCTACATGTTTTCTCTCTAAACATACTGAGCCAGGATGAAAAACAGCCCTTCACACTGAGACAGGCCTATCTGGGAAAACTCCTGTTGTCTCACTTATTCATTCTCTATACCGTTGGTCCTGTGCAGGGTTGTGGGAGGCCTGGAACCTATCCCAGGGGACTTGGGGCACGAGACACCCTGGATGAGGTGCCAGTCCATCACAGGGAACACACACACTACGGAGAATTTGGAAATGGCATTTAGTCTACTCCACATATCCCAAGACTTTAGGAGGAAATCGGAGTATCCGGAGGAAACCAACTAAGCAGGGGGAGAACATGCAAATCCTAGTGCTAACAAATTATTCTATTCTATTCTATTCTATTCTATAGCATACTATATACTTCATTCATTCATTCAATCCTGTTCCGTGATTGCTTTAAACAAACTAAATTGGACACCATGAACACACATTCACACCAAGGGGCCAGGTGTAGCCCCCAGGTGTAGCCTTGAGTAGTCAATCCAGTCCTACTGGCATTTTTCTCATCAGAGAAGGAAACCCACATAAATATGAAGGTATGAATGAGTGCGTGCTGCCTTGTAATGGGCTGAATTTCCATCAAGAGTGTGCTCCCATCTTGTGCCCAGAGTTCCTGTGATGGCCTCCAGACCTATTGCAACTCAGGCCAGATTAAAGCAGTTACTGAAGATAAATGAATGAAAAAATCTACAGCAGATATTGCTTGCAACAGTATCATACAGGGGCAGCCTTAAGAGAAAGTAACTAAACTAAACACAGAATCAGAGTGTATAACCTGCTGAATTTTGGCTCTCCCATGTGTTCTTTCCCATGGATGCCCAGTCCCAGTCACAGGTGTGCCCATTCAGCGTGCAAATGATTGCTTGACACTGGTTCTAATACCACGCTACATTAGGGAGAGATTTTATTTTGTTCAGTATTTTTAAGCAAACAATCCCATACAGATATTATTACTGCATTTTGTTTTACTCATGCATTAAATAAGTTGCTGATGTTCTTTTCTTTCTCAGATGTTCATGATTTGATGATGATGATTCTTCTTCTTCTTCCTATTATTATTATTATTATTATTATTATTGACCAACAAAGTCTGAAGGGTACATTTCATTGAGCTATGCTCTGTTTTTTCCCTCACTTTTTTGAAAGATTTACACATGTGAAAAGTGATGTTTATTGTCCACTGACACTTGCTTCTTGAGTGTGCTTTAGATCACAGAGACACACATTCAGGTGCCCCATATGGGTCTTCCAAAGTACCACTTTCCCCTCTGCAAACTCAACTTTTTTTTATATATATAAACTTCTTGATAGGACTAACAGCAAACTCAGGTTTAATAAAAAAAAAAAAAAAAGGCCAGACAGAAACCATCAGAGAAAACATAAAACTATCTCATAAAGTGCAGGCAGGCAAAGCCTATGTAGCTGACATTTAAAATTGCTTGGTTCCCCTGTTGTGTTCATTTGTTGGAATCAATGACAATGGTTATTAAATTACAAAAACCCTTTATTTTTGTTATAAATTGGATAATTCTGTAATTGTGTCATTCTGCTGAATATTTCTACCAATTCTATTTCACAATGGCCAAAAGAAAAACACAACAAATAATAATGTGCATGATGTACAAGACAAATCCTGTGGTAAGAAATGATTGATAATTACAGTAGTCTACCTGTTTTGTAATGGGATATGTAAAATAATAAGTACAGTACTGGGCCAAAAGTCTTGAGACACCCCTCATTTCCTCATATTTTGCTTCCAAAGAGTCAGACTTTCTTGTATTTCTTAATATAGCCTTGAGGAATAGTTCACCAGTGTTCCTGGAGGACTTTTTTGGCACTAATTTTTGGCATTTATTGTACAGTCCCTGTACCTGACCAGTTTGAGGGGGATTTGTGTGGGTTTGCTAAGCCACACAGTGACCTATGAATCATTCAAGCAAAACAAACAAACAAACAAAAAAACCTTAAGGCATGAACCAGTGAGAAGCAGGTGCAGATGATGACAGAAGATGATCCCGGTGATTAGTATACTGGTGGTGCTGAATGCTAAGTGGTAGGAACAGACGAGAGGGGAACTGAGGTTGCTGCTGAGGTTGTTATATGAACACCCAATTTTTAACTTATATCTTTAGGCACTTTGCAGACTGTTACAGTAACACATTTGTTTCCATTTCTTTAATTTAACTTAATTTGATTTACCATGAACAAATGAGGGGTGGTTCGAGACATTTGAACAGTATTTGTAACATAGGAATATGGCAGAACATATTGAGGGCACTGGTGGCTCAGTGGTAGGTGCCTTGCCGGGAGCAGCCAGAAAACCAACAACAAAGCAGCACATATTGGTAACACTGCAAAAATTACCTAGTACTTATAGAATATATATTTCTGGCAAGAGTATGTATTAAAGATTTCTTACAAAATTATTTGTTTACTGTAATTGCACATTTTTAAATAACATGAAAACATGTATTTATATATAAAATTACACAGTACCAGGGTCCTAAGAAACCACTAAAAGAGGACAGAAGCAATATGAATTATCTATTTAAATCTTACTAGCTAGCAAATTTATGGGTTCCAACAACTACTACTACTAGTAGTAGTAGATAAATTATAATCAGTCAGTATTGTAAAACTGATTGATTCTTGCATTATACGAGAATTACACTGTGTTGAATATAGTAGAATATGTGTACACTGAGTTGAATATGTGTAGAAGTTAAAGAACACATTCATAGTGCAGGAAATGTAATGACAAAAGATCTATATACTAATTCAGAATTATGGAAACTGGTTTTAGAACTTCTGAAATCACAAATGCTTAAGCAGAACATAGGGAATTTTACAATATATTCCTGACAAGAATTAATGTATTTAATATTAAAGATTAATTAATTAATTATTTATTTTTAAATAAAGTGAAAGACATGTATGCATATATTAAATTACACAGTAAAACATATGTATGTATCAAATTACAGGAAGAACTTAAACAAAATGACCAATTAAGTTCCTAAGAAATTACTAAAGAAGCAAATATTAATTATCTATTTAAATCATACAGTACTAGCTAACTAAACTAAGAGTTGCAACAACACCAACTATAGTAGTAGTAGCAGTAGTAGTAGTAGTAGGAATAGCAGTATAGTGGTAGTAGTATAATAGTACATTAATTATAATCAGTTATCAGTAATAAATTGGGTAGAATATAGTGTTTTATGTAGAAATTAAATAAATCATTCATAGTGCAGGAAATGTAAAGACAGAAGATTTTTATATAAATTCAGAATTATGGAAAGGATTATTAATGTACAAATATGAATTTGTAACTGGTTCTAGAGCTTCTGAAATCCCAAAGAGTACTTACTGCTACATGTACTTACTATGTACTTACTGTGCTACATGTTCAACAAAGTAAACAGGGTGATGAAATAAATCAAGAGGCCTGAAAGAACAGACTTTTTTTTTTTAACAAAAACTTTCTTTGAATTGTGGATATGTCATAGGCCACAGTTGTACCGCGTGTGATTAAATCTCTGCGGATGTGTGATTACTAAGTGCTCTGTGCAGCTGGTGAAATGCTGTGATTTCCCTCAAACCTTTACTTTCTGTTTTTAGTTAGTGCTGATTAAGATCAGCTCTAAAGCCCATCTGTGCTGCCCACCATCACTGCACAGATGAAAATGACATGACTTCGTATCACCTCTGTGTTTGGGCAGGATGATTTTGAGCAGGTGTATAATAGCTGTTCATTACGCCTTCATCTTCATCAGTATGTCATCTGACCTGAGTGTTCACTCAGGGAGAAATAATACGAGATGCTAATTAGATGACCTCGTCCTTGCTTTTAGCTAAAACTCACATCTGATAGCGCGTGTGCGTGAAGCAGCTGCAGTCTCGTTTACACACGCGCGCGCGAACTCACGCACACGCACGTGCGCGCGCAGGAAATCTTCAAAACGACAGCGTCTCCGTTCGGACCAATGGCAGCGGCGCGGGGGCGTGCGCGCAAAGGTGAGCAGCTTTTTGAGTTTACTAAATGACTGCAGCAAGAAATACAGCAGCGTTTGCGCGGGGCTTACGGGTGATGGGAGACGCGCTGAGCGTCACAATTGCATTTTGTTCTACAATTACAATTACTGGAATTGCTTAAAGAAAAGGGGGGAAAAATAAACAAGAAGAGAGAGAGAGAGAGAGAAGGGGGAAATGAAATGGAAAACGTGTCGCGTCTCCTAAGTGGACCGGACAATGGAAGTGGCTTCATGCAGCAGTATTGGTTCGCCCTTGGGAAACAAGTGCGCAGGAAATAAGAGAATCTGCTGCAAAAGCGCGTCGGTCCGCACCGGCCGGGTTCCCGCGAGCGCGCGCGACTCCGAAGCGACGCATTGTATCCCGGAACGCGTGTCACTGGATGCGTGAAGAAAGAAAAAAAAAAAAAAAGAAAGAAAAAAAACCCACACACTCGCGTATGTATTTATTCCATTTCTTGGCTTGGATTTGCGCCGTACGAGAGTTGAAATCCGGACGTTGAAACTCGGCGTGCACGTGTGAAGCACGGATGAATTGACGGCGCTCGAGCAGGCTGTGTTGGCGCGCCG
The DNA here is from genome assembly GCA_030068275.1 of Clarias platycephalus. NCBI lineage: Eukaryota > Metazoa > Chordata > Actinopteri > Siluriformes > Clariidae > Clarias > Clarias platycephalus. The sequence goes on along the minus strand of JAQQZT010000002.1, from coordinate 21,614,581 downwards.
TTATGGATTGCCCGGAGTGAACGTCTGAAATTCAACTGGATCGCCTACCGATCCGGAGAGCTGCTTCTGAATACACGGACTGAAGCCTCCTTCGCTGGGTGCCAGCCCAGACATCCGGTGTCAGGATCATGATCATCTCGCTTCTGTGGTCTTAAAACCACCCCCTGGCTTACCTTTGGATCTCTGGTACCCTAAAACCGAGCAGACACAATAGCAATCGATCATCATCATTTATCATCGCAATTCCGAAATTCGTGCAAGGAAGAGCTCAAAGCTGGCACAATGTGCAGATTAAGCGCACTCGGAATTTATTTGTGGGAAACCCTAGTGTTTTTCAGGTGAGTAGGCTATTTCAACTGTTGAAATGTGAAACCTTTTACTTTAAGGTAATAATTCTGTATAGGATATCTATATGCAGCCTACATGGGCGTTCTCAGCAGGAGGAAAACACTTAGGGCAGGTGAAGGTCTTATAGATCATGTTACTACCCTGGGTATCTGACATGCATTGTTTCTGTGTTAACTTGAAGGCATTTGAAGGTGTGTATAATTGCTCATAGGCTAATGCCTCCCCATTGAGGCAGGTGGAGGAAACCAGGAAAGCTGCATGCGGTTCCAGTTAAGCAGGACGAACAGCGAAACAGCGACTACTAGCGTCCACTAACCATTATTTACTGGCTTTTCACTGAAGCACTGTCAAGGATCCAATATCAAAACAGGAACACACACACACACACACACACACACACACACACACACAAACAACAATTAATACGAAGTACATATTTAATTTATGCACTTATTGTGTTAAATGTATAATAATAATAATAATAATAATAATAAATTTCCCAAAATGCTTTCTTCTTTTGAGGAGGATAATCAATCCAGTCTAGTGAGGCCCTTGTGCATCTATGACAATCTAAGATCCATATCAGTGCCATTTAAAACACTTTGTTTACCATTGAATCAATAACAGTTATGTTTTTTTCTTCTTCTTTTGCACTCAAAGGATAAGACAAAAAAGAAATGCCAGGGCAAAAGAGGCATCGCTGGTGCTGTGGTGTTCAGACCCAAATATGAATATGACCAAATATGGAGCTTCCTGACTGAAAATTTCATTTTCTCCATGACATTTATTTCTGTTTAAACAGCTAATACGAGAAATATGTGTAAATGAGCACACAGCTAGTTATCATTACTCAACAGAGTATCCCGTTTCTCAGTCATATATTAGACATTGCCATAAAAAAACAGAAATGCAATTAAGTGCACATAAATGTCTCGAATGTTCTGTTTATTGTTGCATAGGAGCTTGTAGCAATGATTTTTGTATTCTGCATGGGCCATTAATTTCTGAACTAGGATTGTGGTATTGCAGCATCAGCTTTCACTGCTGAACTTTGCAAATTCTCTTAATTGATATCTCTTTCCCAGTTTCAGCCTGACCACAGATCTCATTCAACATGCAGACCTATTGCCACACATTGATTATCATGCCAGTGCCAGTACCCCTGATGAATACAAATTGTACACAAACATAATTTTTAGAATTTGTATCTGTTAAGTCTGGTCTGTGTTTATTTCCACATTATCAATGTTTTTGTTATAATAGGTGTGGAGGGACCGATGTATGAATAATACAACAAAAAACAACCTAAATGATGTTATTGAATGTAATTATTCGCTCACAAATTCATTTTCACTTTCAAAAACATATTACCAAACCCTTTTCAGATTTTACTCATATAAATATTAGATATACAGCAAAAACATGCTGGTAAGTGGGGGAAAAAAGCATGACTCGTGTACTTGTACTTGTGCCCTGTGATGTAACAGATGTCTTATCCTTTGTGTATTCCTGCCTTGAGCCAAGTGTTCTGGGTCCAACATGACCATGACCAGGATAAAGCAGTACACTTTCATTTCTATGAAGCATGTCTTGTTTTCAGCACACAAAATACAAGTTAATGCTAAAAAATGTTTTTTAAATCACCCCTGGATGAACCCTGTTATGAAAGTAGCATGGTATGCTTGTGAAGATTAGGTTATGTTTACACCTTGTTCATAATACTGTATGTACCTTAGTACTAATTATTTTTCATTCTGCAAGGATTATTAGAGCCTACTAGATCAGAACAAGTAGATGCAAAGTGAATTTTAACATGACTTTGTTGAAGCATTTGCAAACTGCATTTGTTTGTGTGGAATGTATGAAAATCCCAATATGACCTTGAACCAGCCTTGAAAATACCATTGCACAGGCAGGTTCATAGTGGAAAGCAATCTCATTTCTGAAAGGAGAGAGAGCAATAGAAAAAAAAGCACTGTTGTGTCTAAACAGTATTGTTTATACTAAGAATTGGATTCATTATGTGTGACTCGATCACATGAGACCCCGTGTGGTAATTATCCAAGCACAGCTGGTTGCAGTGGCCCAGTAATCAGTTTCTTTCTTTTTTTTTTTTTCATTTCTTTGTTAGTGTTGCATGAACAATAGGCAGTTATGAATGTTTTTTTTTTTTTTTTTTTTTTAACAGAAGAAAATACATTGCATGGCTAAAGGAAGTCCTGTCTTATTTCTGTTAGTGCTGGGTTTGGGCAAGTTCACATGCATTACAATATGTTATTGATTACCACTGGCCAAGACTGATTGTACTTCAATGAATTATCAACGAACTATCACTGTCAATAACAAAAAAGGTGAATCAGCAATGATATGCACTCCAATCAGCAATAACTCAATTAAATTTTAGGATTTAAGATTCAATTGCCATTGTACTGCCGTGCAAATGTAGTGGCAAATTAGTGCTGCATAATTAACTGGATAAAAATCGAAATGTCAATGTACAATGTACATATAGTCAGAAGTTTATGTACAGTATGTCAATAATTTAAGTATTATAAAAATAATTTTCAGTTGAGAAATAAATATTGGCAAACACATGCTTAATGAGATCATTTGCACCATTATTTGCTCTTAGCCTAAATAAATGCATTTAAATACAAAGTGATACATTTAATGTTTAAATCACAATTGCAAATATGCATCATAATAATAATGTGATTTGTTTTTAGCGAAGAAGCCAGCTACTGTAAATACAGACAAGTGCATGTCTTTATTCTTAAAATAGCTAATATCTATTCAAAACTAGCTAAATGGCTTGTGCAACAAAAGTCTAAAGGATGTTCAACATTAAAAACTGAACAAATAATCAATTCAAAATCGTTTTATGTAAGAACATTTAGCACTACCGATAAGAGCTCGCCAGCATCTGAGTTGTTTGCATATCGTTTTTCTGGATGAAGACTCAGCCATGGGTTTTTTTTTTTTCTGCATCAGCAGTAGCATAAAGACCTCACAAGTGCCTCAGCCAGCATCAATCCAGATTAATTAGAACAGCACTACTCTGATCTTTACAATCTTTAATCATTAGACATGGTTTATTAGTATGCTAAAAATGAGTCATGCTAACCAAAGTACACACGTTCATAAACCCGAACGGAGCGGACAGCAGAAAATTAAAATCGATAACTTGAAAAGAGAGGGGGTCTGTAGATTTCACACTGTCAAGAAGATTTCTTCAACAATATGCACCCCTGTAAGAGGTACAAATCGGGGAATAGGACACACCACAACAATCAGACAAACCATGACTAATCTTGTTGGGGTTTCACTGCAAGACCATCATATCTTGAGGACAAAATAGACAGATTTTGTCTATATTAGTAATGCAGAAAGCGTAGTGTCTCCAACTCAAGAAGACTTGTAATGTGCCATTTATTTTCTTAAATTTTACACAGCTGAATAAGCAAGTCATCAGATTACAGCCACCTACATGAGCAAAATTTGCCTCTTTATACAGAATTCTTTGACTCATTATTGTATAGCTTTTATCTAGTAATGTGTAGACTATTATAATTGTATTTTAGAAGCACTGTTAAAGAATCCTAGAGCTACTGTAGCATATAGTTAATTTGAACCCGTTATAAGGCATACATTGAAATACTTGGACATTCAAAATTTCAAGACCGACCCAATCATTTTTATGTTGCAAATCAGGGTTAGTAAAGTTACCATGGATGATTTCCTACCTGTCTTGTGTCTGTCACTGAAAAACACACAGATAAAGTGAAAGCACATTTATTTAAACATATAAATTGCCAAAAATACAAATATACTTTTTTTCTTGAGCTACTGATACTGCACTACGTTTACAAATGTGGTAAAGTTTTTATTATTTAGCAAATTATCAGACTGCTAATTTGTATCATTTGTAAAATTAAAATAATTAAATTAATTTGTATCATTTTTAAAATTAAAAGACATTTATTTCTGTCTTGTTTATACAAAATCAAAAAAACATTGTATAATATAAATACATTAATATAGGTTTTTAAAAATGCCAATTATATGGGTTTTTTATTTATTTATTAATTTTTTTGTTCTATAATAAATACTGTACAACTCTGTGTAAAAGCTAGCTAATGTGCTAGAAATGTGCAGAACAGTCAGTCAAGAAGACCGCAGCGGTAAATGTTAATGAGCTAAAAGCTTAATGATGTGTGAAGCAGGATGAGGCTGACTGCTGGTTTAACTCCGTTAGTTAACTCTGAACGGAGGAATGTCAACTACAAGTTAAACAGAAAGAAAAGTTGGACATAGGAATTAGGTGTTTCAAGGACATGGGTGCTATCAGTGCACTCTGAGATGTGTAATGATTATTGATCTCTTTTTGTCTATCATTGATTCTGGGATCAATATATTGGCCCCTGGGGAAAATTAATTTTAATGATTATCTTATTGTGTTTGTGTGTGTGTGTGTGTGAGAGAGAGAGAGAGAGAGAGAGAGAGAGATCAATGCAGTGAACATGAACGTTGACTAGGGAGAAAGTCTGTTCTAAACCAGCAGGTGTTTAAACAGGAATAATGACCTTTAGCCTGAACAGATGACAAACTCTGCAGGCACATGATAGAATATTAACGATTGCCCCTTTTCATGCTTCCTTATCCAGTTACAGTTATATTCTCGGGGCATCACTGTGTCGTGTCATAATGCCATGCCTAGTTGTGAAGTTTTATGTCTTTTTATCTCAACTGTGTACTAAATGCACTAATTAAATAATCAAGGCCTTAATTGATATGGCCTTAATTAATAACTTTAGTGTTCATAAATACTTGTTAATTTAGCATATTAAATTGTTTGTTTTTATTGTTGTGATAAAAAGCTCGACTATATTGTTACAATCTTGTGCTAGCATAAATAGCTTGTGAAGTGCAATGTTTTGATACTAGACTAAAAGAGACTGATTAGAGATGGGGTTAAAAAAATCATCTAACACCACACACCAAATGACTCCAAAATCGATTTTTAAAAATGTGTTTATAATTTATATGTTTGCATTCGAGGGGGTAAAATGGTGGCGACTATTCACACATTGGCAGGCAGCACCATATCCAATGTGGTAAGAGCAGAATTTGTTTAGAGTTATAACAAAATATTTTTAAATATTATTGAACCTTGATATTGATAAAATCATCATATTCACTTAATACAAATCAATTCGACCCCTGTTATAACATATTATTAGCTGGTTCCTAGGTTATTTCCGTCCTTACTGTGTATCCTGCTAAAAAAGGGTTTACTATAGGTTGTATATAGTAACCCTTTGATTAATCAATGTTTAAATTAATTGCATATTTTAAAACAGTAGATAGATAGATAGATAGATAGATAGATAGATAGATAGATAGATAGATAGATACATACATACATACATACATACATACATTTATGAATCATTCAATTATAACGTTACAGCGGCCAGTTCACAGATTATATAACTAATAAGCAGCAAGTCAGAGAAGAATATTAAGTCCAGGTTAAAATTCAAAAAAGCACATTAAGAAAGGGGAAAATTAAAGAAAGAAAAATAACCTATGATACACTGTATACAATTTAACATTAATGTGGTAAAAAATGGTGTCAAATAATAAGAATATACGGTTTCTAAATACATGATGATTGTATACACAGAAGGGAACTTATGTAACTTTATATAAGGTGCACCAGAAACTTGAAATATTAATAAAAGAGAGAATAAAAGAAAATGTCAGAAACACAGACAAAGAAAATTTTCATTCTAAATTTCTAAAATAAATTTAATATGAACTGCAAAAAAAAAAATTTCGATTGGGAATGTAAGAGTGGGGTCCAAAAGTCCACCCTGATATCTGGAGGGACAAATTAAAATAGGAAACAAACAAATGAAAGTAAATATTCAGTATCTTTAATATTTAACATTTAAGCTTCTATGCTATTTCTCTGTTCTTGTTCCAATGTAAACAAATTTGTGATATTGATCATGTTAACTGCTTATCCTCATGCCTAATGAAGCATTCTATTGTAACATGTTAATCAGATCCGATGTATGTGATCTAAACGGGTCGTCTGATTTGATCTAAATGGATCATACGGTTCTTGTGGAGTTCAGGCGAGCTTGAGTGCACACTCTCATGGACATACAGTACCAAATACTAATCAACTTTGAAATACAGAAAACAAACCTCAGCATACAAATTTAATCTGTTCTGGAGGTGAGTTTTTAAGGGGACAATTAACATTTCGATACAACTGTCCCCTAAGAAATAATGTAAATGGAGATAATCCGTTTCAGCCGTTCCAATGATTTAATTTGATGAAATTTGTTGAAGCATTGTCACTATTGGTATAGATAAGGCAGTTAAAATATTCTGGAGTCACATCTTCAATGCTGATGTTGAGACAAGTTTTTTTTTTTAGTACCATTCAATGACGCTGCCAGTTGAGGACCGGTGAGACGTCTTTTCTTACACTGGAGACTCTTATGTAATTGTCTTCCTTCTCAGTTGTGTACCAGGGCCTCCCACTTCTCTTTCTGTCCTGGTTAGAGACAGTTAGTATTGTTCTTTGAAGAGAGTAATACATACCATTTGGAGTGATATCTTGAATTTCTGAGCAATTTGTCACATAGAGTTCCATCTCTGTACTGATGAGTTTCATAGGAGTTATTTTTCTGTTAATTTTGAGTCTGTAACCCACTAATGCTGATAGTCCAGGTACTCAACAAACCTAAAGCAGAATGCTTCTCAGCTGTGCTAACATACTAGACAGTAAGTGCAAAAGTGTTTTCTAATGAACATTAGACTTTTTTTATTTTGATGATGTAGCAATTGCCAATTACCAATGCATAGACTGTGTCTTTCTTTCAAAACTATTTGTAATTCTTAAGTGATCCACAACCATAATAAATGCATATGCATTGTACAATACAATGTCTGTACCGTTCATTTAACTGTTGTGTAATTAAAAAGCATGTAATTAAATGTTCAGTTTGTGACTGCAGGATACCTGCTTTATGAACTAGTTCGATTGAATATTTAACACAAAAACAACGATATAAGTAGTAAAGTGCAAATAATATTTCTCCAAAAACATCAACATTTCTGATCAAATGTTCAGCATTTAAATGTTATGGCTAATTAGTGTATCACTCAGCAGCTTTAGATTTGTTTTTGATCCTATACTTTCCTTTCTCAAATATGAACTTCCTAATCCCTGTGGTGTTTTTACTGCTTGGACTGAATTAGTGAGAAAATGCTGCCTTCATGCATTACAGTATATGTGTGTTTGTGTGTGTGTGTGGCAGGCAGCTTCATTAAATGGCCTCTAATTGTTATACGTCCTGCATAATATTTGTATTACATGTCATTGTAACAAGATAATTAATGTTATTTTACTTTATATTCTTTATCTTTATATATAAAGAAGAATATAAAGTCAAATAATATATATATGTAGTACTTGTTCTTGGACTCTAGAAACGTTTCTTAGAGATTTTCATACATAATGAAAGCATCATGCAGTTCTGCTATTATTCTTCTGTCATCCAATTTTGGTGAATCCTTGCAAATCGTAGCCTCAGTTTCCTGTTCTTAGCTGGCAGGAGTGGCACCCAGTGTTGTCTTCTGTTGCTGAAGTCCATCTGCTTCAAGGTTCAACATGTTTTGATGTGTGTTCAGAGCTGCTCGGTTGCAATGAGAAGTTATTTGATTTGCCTCAAACTGTTGCCTTTCTATTAACTTGAACCATTCTAGCCTTTCTCCTCTGACCTCTGGCATCAACAAGGCATTTTTACCCAGAGGATTGCCACACACTGGGTATTTTCTCTATTTCAGACCATTCTCTGTAAACCCTAGAGAGGGTGGGCGTTAAAATCCCAGTAGTTCAGCAATTTCCGAAATACTCATACCAGCCCGTCTGGCAGCAACAACCATGCCATGTTCAAAGTCACTTAAATCATCTTTCTTCCTCATTCTGACCATGTCTACATGACCATGTCCCAAATATATTGTGTTGCTGCCAGGTGATCGGCTGATTAGCTGTTTGCGTTAATAAGCAATTGAACAGGTGAGTGTGTGCATGTGTGTGTGTGTGTGTGTGTGTTTATATATATATATATATATATATATATATATATATATAAAATGCTCCGCAAAGCAACATATTATCATGAATTAGAAAGGAGCAAGTGTGACAGTGTTACTAGAGTAAACCAGATTCTCCAGCACACTCAGTAAAAACCAATCTTACAATACACCTTGAGAACCTTAAAAAAACGCCATAAGAAAAGATTTTGAAAACATTTTTACACAAAAGAATCTCCTAAAGAGTAAGAAACTAAACACAGTCAACATTTGGTGTGAAAACCGTTTGCTACAAAAAATCAATAGTGTTAGATACAGATTTGTGCAGTTTAACAGCTAAGTAAAACAGCTGGATGTTTTAATGCGTGTGCTGGGGGATATGCCAGAGTTCTTCTCGTAATTTTGTCACACTTGCTCCTTTCTATTTTCATGCAAAACCCAGGAGCCTACATTAGTTTTTGTTTTTTTTTTCATCTGAAAACTGGTCTGTCTTATGTAATATTTTGCTTTCTTTACAGGAATGCAAATATTCTTCTGTAATCTTATTTATTTATTTATTTATTCATTTTATAGTGTGTTTGGAAATAGTGGATGGTTTTGTACAGAATAATACAGACATAATAAGCACGTGTTAGTACCGTGCAAAAGTTTTAGGCAGTTGTAAGGAAATTGTGTAAAATAAAGGTGTTTCCAATTTTTTAATTATTATTATTCATTTTTATCAACTTACAAAATGCAAAGTGGAAAAAAAAAGAAAATCAAATTAAGATTTGGTGTAACTATGCTTCTTAACTGGCTTCAGATCTGCTTCAATACTTAGTCTTGCACACATGCACAAACTCAGGGATTTTGTAGGATGAGAGTCAGGTGTATGATTGACCAAGCAGGTGTTAATGATCATCAAATTTATACGTAGGTTGAAACATAGTCATCAACTGAAAAAGAAACAGCAGGGCAGGAATCTTAAAACTGGTGAGGATCAGCCAAATTAAGGTAAGGTTGAGGAAGGCAGTTTCAAGTCACAGGTCATACATCATGGCAAGATTAAACACAGCAACAAGATATAATACTGATTCAGCAAGGTCTCTCCCAGACAATGATTTCAAAGCAGACAGGGGTTTTGAGATGTGCTGTTCAAGCTATTTTGAAGAAGCACAATGAAACAGTCAATGTTCAGGGCTGTAGATGCAGTGGTCGACCGAGGAAATTTATTGCAGCAGATGAAAGACACATCATGCTTACTTCCCTTCAACATCGGAAGATGTCCAGCAGTGCCATCTGCAAAGATCTGGTGAAAACCAGTGGGACCCAGCTACGCCCGTCTCCTGTCCAGAGAAGTCTCTGATGATGGAGGATCTGTGAAAGTTTGGGGCTGCTTTTCTGCAAATGTAGTTGGTGATTTGGTCAGGCTTAACGGGGTCCTCAGTGCTGAAAAATAAAGAATATACTTTTCTATCATGCAATACCATGATGGAGGTGTCTGATTGGCCCCAAATTTATTCTGCAGCAGAACAATATTTTGGAGTAAAAATGCAACCAATGCCATTCAGCATAAAGAAGAACCAGGAGTCCTGGAAGTGATGGTTTGGCCCCCACAGAGCCCTGATCTCAACATCATAGAGTCTGTCTGTGATTACATGAGGAGATAGAAGGATTCCAGGCAGCCTACATCTATAGAAGATTTGTATTTTGTTCTCCAAGATGTTTGGAACAACATACCAAAGTTAGTAGGTGGTATGACAATGCTTTGAGGACCCTTTAGTGCCAGCTACAATTTGTGCAGTTTTATAAGAAAGGAAGTTTTCCTGAGCATCCTGTAGATCCACCCACAGTTCTTCTGAGGACTTTTATCTGTTCTTTTTTGCATGCAAAATTAAATTTTTCTATTTCTCTATTATCATTAAAAAAAAAAACAGCCTCTATTTTGAAGGTGGTTGCTGACAGTATATAATATGATGCTTTCTTTTCTGGTGTAAAAATGTTTTTCAGCAGCTTTTAATTTTGGGGTGGAATACTGATGAAATACTGAAAGTCAGAAGTGTTTTTGTACTGACTGTAACTAAAACTATAACTGAGTTTGTACTAAGGATATAAAAAAAACTTGCTTGTCTTACTATAGTAAAACTAGAGTAAAACTACTATGACGGTATTGTGAAGAATGTTGTGAAGTTTGGATGTGCAAGGGTTAAAAAATGGGAAACTTGAAGAACATGTGCTAGACTTTCCGACAGCATAAAGGTTGACAGCATGCCTTATTTGCAAAGTTATCCAAATACCATCTTAATTAGTCTATGTAGTCCATTCTGTACACATAAAAAAAAAGGGTTGGACAAGTGGACAGATTTCATAACACCCCTGTCTCTGTTTCTCTATCTTATTTTTTAGCTTGGCAGCATCCCAGCAAGCTGCAGCAAGAAAAGCTGCCTCCCCTATGCCCCCTTCAGAATTCTTGGACAAACTCATGGGGAAAGTGTCTGGGTACGATGCAAGAATCAGACCAAATTTTAAAGGTAAGTGCAGCCATAGAGACAGCGGCGAAAAAACACAGGAATGTAGCCAAGCAATGGCTTGGATTGAATAGATGGAAATGCTTGGGCATGTGTCTTTTAGAGCTGGGGATTCGTTCCAAATTGCATATTGAAGTAAAGTGCATTTCGACCATTGATCACTGGTCAAGAAAACGCTATGGAAGCAAGTGATCAATTGTGCTATTGATCCAAAATGTCTCTACCATATGCTGAAATGCTCAAGCTTTACTGGGTTTCCTATTTGACAAATTCTGTGAGCTTTTTGTGTGTGGTGCCTAGTCAAGTTTGAATCACAATCCCCAAGATTTACTGAAAAATCGCATTTGCATGTGAATGGAACAGCAAAGCTATGTCCGTATTTCAGTGCGGTGAAGCATGACGAAATTAGCATGTGAAATTGGATTTTCATTTCTATTCATTTTTGGAAATGATCCCTGTGATAACCTTTGTTTACGAATTTAAGAGGCTGTTCCTTATAAGGCTTTTCCTAGGCTGGCTACATTCCTGTATGGGGCCTGAAACTTTACGTTACTGTCGTAAGAGTGTGTGTGAGGTAGTATTTTTCTTCTGATTCAGTGTTTGGCCTGGTATGTGTAATAAGAGTGTTAAAAATGACCTCAGTCCAAAAAACTAGAGGCACTGAGGCACGTCAAATGTTTCCTTTTTGCCGCAACTTTAAACGATTTTTTTAAAAGCAGTATTTTCACAGACACACACACACACACACACACACACTCACAGACACACACATATGAGAAAATAATGGAAATCAAAACTTTTTTTCCCCTATAACTGTTGAGGTTAAATGCCCTGAAATTCAGAATGCTTGTTGTGTCTATATTTTTTTTATTAACAATGCTTTGTAGTCAAGCGTCTTCTTTGTTTTGTGATGGTGTGCATCTTAACCTTGTTCATAGCTAAGGTTGTTTTTTTGTGTGCTGTTTGCAGAAGCACTCTGCAGTATTAGAGGCTTTTCGGTAAATGCATTGTGACATGTTGAGCTGTGCTCCTGAATATTTTAGCTTTATATTCTACTGCAATTTAGTTGAAGACAATTTTTTTATGTAATAATTCAGTTAGGAAAGTATAACAAAGAATGCATTTATTTTGTCTAAGATGCAGCAACAATTAATGAGCTCTGTACGTCATCCCCTGCACGAGTCTATACTGGGTCATTCTGCATGAGCCTCTTCTTGTGTGATCTATGTGGATCTTTTATTGGTTTTCTAGGAACCATGGTTTAGTATTGCCTTTCAGAAATCAGGAGCACAAAAAAATGGTGCTTTCTTACAAGGATTCTTGTAAGGGATGCAGTCTAGTTTCAGATCAAGCTCAAAGAAAGAGTGGGTCATGAACAGAACAGTTTGTAATGCCAAATGTATTGGTTATTTACACAAATTAATAAACAGATGAGTCTATGAATAGCAGCATGACACTGTTATTCACACTAGGAGAAAAAAAAACTATATTTAAAACTATAAAGTGTGATAATCCTGTAACAGAAAACCAATAATGTTTCTATTACTAGAGTGTGAATACTTACAGCTGGACAATCCGTGCTACTGGATGATGTTAATTATGTAACGTTATGTTAAAGCAGCTTCGCAAAAAAAAAAAGATTTTTTGTTAGAATGATAAAGTCAAAAATTATTTACCGTACCGTGTCAGAAACATTTAATCCGTTCGTTCATTGTCATAGTAATTATACTCTGCCACTTTAATATCATATTTGTGATCAAATAAATGAGAGTTTCAATTTAATCTTGCACAATTTGTTTATATAAGCTGTACCAGGCTTTACTTGCTAAGAAGCAGAAGTATAGGGTTTAGCATTTTCAAGTTTTTTTCTTAAGGTAATAAAATGGTAGCATTCTTGCTCTGTCCCTGCATCCAGATGGCTATGAATTAATGTGAAATATGTGAGTTTTTTTTTTATCAGATTAATTTTCTCCTATGAAAGCAGATGTTTTATAACAGATCACAATAGATCTGTAGAAAGATCACAATATTTGCACAGGAATGTATTTAAAGAACTATCGTAAAGAAGTTGCATTTAGGTGGGAGGCTGGTTCATACCTTCATATGGACATATGGTCTGCCAATACAATAAAAAAAAAGATGCAAATCACAGCTATAAAACTAATTGGCCTTTTTTTCCCCTTTACTTTAACAGTGAGACAATTTGGTGGGTGTGAACAATCCTGATTGGTTGATAAGCAAAGTTTGTGAGTGAGCAGCATTCACAGTTTTTTGACAGTAAATATAATATTTATAGGAATTCTGCTTACAAATTAAATTCATCTTGTGTTTTTAAACAAAGTATTATTATTATTATTATTCCCTAGTATAAGCCTTATAAAAAGCTAACAGCCTAATAATTAAGCTAACATAAAATTAAATACATTTTTAAACCAGTAATGCTTGAATGTACAAAGTGGGGCAATGGTTGCCTTAACTTGAATATAATTAAATCTCCAGATGATCTTCATAATTGGAAAAACTAAGCAGTCCTTTTTAAAAACCACTTGGAACGATTGGAAAGAATCTTCAAAAAGGAAGAAAATATAATAAACAAGCCCCAGCTCTTTAGTGTGACGTTACAACACAATGAAATTTATTTCGTTGTCTAAGACCCAAGAGGCAACCATGGTCACATGAACACACATTATGAAAGTCAATGGGACGTCATGGCTGTCAAGTCAGGAGTGTATGAGCACATTGAGCCGGAAGCACTCACATTCCTGCTTTTGGCTGCTCTGCTGTGGAGCGTAGTAATGACATTCATTCAGTGAGGGATCTAATATACTGAACTCGTGATGGTGTCCTCGGCCAGAGGTTCCTTTTGAACACAAACTGTCTATCTCGAGTAGACATTTATTTCTAGCTCTTATTGTCAAGGAGCACTCTACTACCACTTTTAGCTAATTTGATGCTAGACAGTGGCCCGAAGCTATGATGTGCCAACATGAAAAGAAATGATATACTGGTGTTGCCTGAGACCTAATGTATAAAAATCCATCAAAAAAGAAATAAAAAAATTTAGAGAGTCATATTTATCGTGCCTTATTTAGGACAAACCTTGTACGGATGACCAAATCTGATGATTTAAATTCTGTAGATTTAAATGAATTTGCACCTCTCAAGGATATTCTTTAGTTTTCTTCTGCTGCTGCTGTGGAGTCTGGAAAGTTGTGAGGCACTGAGGCTCTTCTGCAAACAAACTTTGACGCATTCTCCAGCATTCCTTGACAACTGGAGTTGAGTATAGCTACGATCACCGTGATCTTGTTCACCTTGTCAGTGGACATGAGAAACATCCGAGTCAGGCATCATGAGGTGCAAGGAAGCCCAGAAGGATATCACCATTGTGAATTGCTTTAGATCTGCTGCTGTTCATTTACCTCTCCTGACCATCCAGAGTTTTTTTTTTCCTTTTATATACAACCACAACGATCTTCATTATTGACCCGTGTACTTCTGAATGGGTATGAAGGTGTACACGTGTAAATATAAAGTATGTTATGGAAATATTTGAAGTATGTAATATTTAACTTAGTTATTTTCTGGATATACGTCCTGTCCTACTGTTTATTATCTTTATGCATTTCCGCCTGAATTGTATGAAATAAAAATAAATAAATTCAAATATATATATATATATATATATATATATATATATTTATGATATGCTGCTGGAGCTTGATGTTAATTTGGATCCTAACTGCACTCAGTAATTGGACTTTAATTGATCGATGAGAACTTCTGTAATGAGAGGGAGTGTAGCCTTCATATTTAGCTTGAAATGGAAGACTTGTTTCCATGTTGTTGTTTTTTTCTAACGACATAATGCTGTGAACTGATATGCTGTGGGAGACTGTGCACTAGGCAAATCTGTCGTTCAAATGTAACAGTGCTATAACAAAAAGCAGCAACAAAAATGTGGATCATACTGCTAGAGGTGTCTCTCTGGTGGGTTCCCGTCTGCCAAATGATGTAATCTGTCCAACATATCAAAGTAGTAGAAAGTAGCTTAAACCATATCTCCAATGCGACACTTGCTGTCATATAGTAGGAGTAGAAATATTGTTGTTTTCTCATGGGTTGTGAAAAGGCCAGAGGACAGCTGTAACGACACCGCAGGCCAGTAAATATACAGTGTGATAGAGCAGTCATCCAGTACAAAGGGAGCAGGGTAAACTTGATTTTAACCTTTTATACACATTTTAAGTTGTTATAGAAGTTCAAAATCTCTCAGGACTGCCGACACTATGGACTATGGGAATTTCATTCTGTAACTGATATTGCACAAATTCGAAGCAAGCATGTGTGGCTGCTGCAGTTCAGCTTTGCTGACTCGAAGGTGCATGATGGAACTATGCCAGTGTGTTTATACGTAAGT
The DNA here is from genome assembly GCA_030068275.1 of Clarias platycephalus. Classification (NCBI taxonomy): domain Eukaryota; kingdom Metazoa; phylum Chordata; class Actinopteri; order Siluriformes; family Clariidae; genus Clarias; species Clarias platycephalus. The sequence goes on along the minus strand of JAQQZT010000002.1, from coordinate 21,599,191 downwards.
GGTTGTATTAATGGCTGCAGGTCGCGCATAATCAAAGGTGTAGTTGTGTTTGGTGTGGTACATATAACAACTGAACGATGAAGAAAATATGAAAGATGAATTTTACACGACGCATTTATTTCTGTAAGCATTTAATACATTTAGTGCTTAATTTGACCTAATCACATACAAATCGAAATGGCCTGTACAATTATTTAATCACAAAGGCTGTAATTTATTACAAGTTATATATGTATAGCCCGGAATTTGTGTGGACTTTGACAATATTATTATTATTTTTTTTTTTTTTGAGTTAACAAATGAATATTGACAGATATCCTCTTAATTAGATCCTTTGTCCAATTACTTGGTGTTAGCTTAGATAAATACAGTGGAATACAAAATATTACATTTAATAGTTTAAATCGCAATCACAATCGCAGTGTGCAAATATAATTGCAAGGATTTATTTAACAGGTTTTTTTTTTTTTTTTTAATTGGATCAGTTTTAAAAATTAGAACCCTAAAATTTCATCCCTAAAGATAAATCCCTGAAATTGAAATCTCAATATTAATGAAAAAAAAAGCAAAAGCTGGGTCAAAGGACAAAATAGACATTTATAGAGTCATCAAACGTAGAGTGGCCACTCTGAAAACATCTACAGTACTTTTTTCCTGGCATTCCAAGATAACTCACCTTTGACCTAATATACATAAAATATATTTTAACGATTTGGAAATTGAGTAAAAAAAAAATTCAAGACTATATTTTTAAAATGTAAATTTCATGATCATTGCGATTTATATTTAGGGTTCAATTTGCTTTTTTTTTGTTTTATTTTAAAGGGAAAGGCAAGAATAAAAACTTCACAGAAAAAAAATATTTAAGGTTGCATATACAATTAAATGACCCAAACTGTATTTAAATACAGTGACCACAGTGCATTATGGGTTCACTGCATCATGCACTTCCTTTCTTAAACTACACTGAACAAAAATATAAACGCAACACTTTTATTTTTGCTCCCATTTTTCATGAGCTGAACTCAAAGATCTGTAA
>JAQQZT010000002.1:21577291-21594556 GCA_030068275.1 Clarias platycephalus | reverse complement strand
TGTGTGTGTGTGTGTGTGTGTGTGTGTGTGTGTGTGTGTGTGTGTGTGTGTGTGTGTGTGTGTGTGTCTGTCTGTGTATGTGTGTGTAGAAAATAAGGGAGCAAATTTAGCACTGACTGCAGTCTTAGCCCTGTTGGCTCAGCACTGGCATCGGCTCCTTATTACACTCCTTTTATTTAGCTTTATCGAGAACGGTTCAGGATGTTGTATACATGGCTCATTTCCAAACACAACAGTTTGGTGTTGAGTAATGCACAGCTTGGGGATATGTTTCAGTGTGCCAGTGCTATCAAATGGATGGTCATTGCATCAGCATCCACAAATCTCCTTAGTGGGCATTACTCTTCATACACCATGCAGTTTTTTAATTATCATTTACCCCCCTGAAGTTACCCCAGGCCTAAAAGTAACAAATTTGAGAAATGCTCATGGAAATAGCATATGTAATATTTATCAATAACTTAACATTTCTGCATTGGAAGGACAAGCACTAGTTTTTGTGGTTATAGTCATGAAAAGATCTGGATTTTAAAATCAGTAGCAGATTTGATTAAGAGCCAGCAGATAATAACATGGTCATGACTGTGCACAGTGATCTGCAGGACAAGTACGCAGTCTAGTGGTCTGGTCTAAATTGCCCGATTCCACATCAAATTTGGGGGAATTTAAATTTTATTTAGCCAACTAGCGTAAGCACTGCATTCTGTCTAACGTCTGGATAAACATTTTTACCTCAAGAAGTTCTGTTTTAGCATTTGGCTAACACATTTACCTTAGAAAATGCCATTTTAGTAGTCTGCCAATAATTTTGCATCATACACTCTGGTTAATACTTTTACCTTGTTAAATTGTATTGTGGCTTGTGGATAATAATCTTTTAGTTTCTGCCTATTTCTTTTTCCTTAGTAAATTTCCTTTTGTCTTCTGGCTATTAGCCTAATACCTCCAGAAATTCTGTTTTAGTGTCAGGATAATGATTTTACCTCAGTAAATTGTTTTAGCTTCTGGCTCATACCTTTACCTCAGTAAATTGTGTTTTAGATTCTGATTATTACTTTCATCTCAGTTAATTGTGTTTTAGATTCTGATTATTACTTTCATCTCAGTTAATTGTGTTTTAGTTTCTGGCTTATACTTTTACCTCAGTAAATTGGTTTTTAGTTTCTGGCTTATACTTTTACCTCAGTAAATTGGTTTTTAGCTTCTGGCTCATACTTTTATCTCAATAAATTTTCTTTAAATGTAAATAAATGTACCTTAGTAAATTCTCTTTAACTTATGGTTAATAATTTTACTTCAGTTGCTGATTACAGAAGTGTTTGACCATGGTCAGTGGTGTACTTGAATAACCACTGAGTTTTCCCTGGAGTGGAAATGAAGTTTATTTTGGTTTCTAAATTTGATAATCTCTGTTATTATGCTAATATGAATTTTGTTTAAAAAAAAAAAAGCAAACAAACAACCAAAAAAAAAAAGTATGTTCTACATATTTGTCTGTTTGCTTTTACTGAGCCTTGTTTTTGATCTCTTACACTTTGTTCGTTTTAAATAAATGTCAATGCAGCGCACATCATGTTGCTGCATACCGTACGTTATATCAAAGTCAAATGCCTTAACGCATCATGGCATTTTCATTTTGATTGTGATGCACCATTTATCACTTGATAATTAGGATAAATTGCCTATGTGGGTATCACGACAGTGAAACATTACAAAAAGCTATACATCTCCATGAGTTACACTGATTGCTTCAGGCTGTATCATTCTGATTTTTCATCAGATCTTCTTGCGCAGAAACGTTTTCCGTTTAAGAGGTAAACATTTTCTTTTATTTATTTATTTATTTATTTATTTATTTATTTTTTAACTGTTTTTTTAGGGGTCTTTAAACCCAGAGAGAATGACAACGAGTCATTATGCCTTTGCCAAAAGTGCAATGATAGATATGGGCTTTTTTTTTTTTTTTTTTGCACATTTATTCATTCGTTTACATTACAAAATGGTGAAGGAAGTTCCTTTGCATCTCCTAAGATTACTAAGGTATATTATAATAGAGCATAGTAAAAAAAAAAAGGTTATGGCTATAAGACTGATACAGTTATCATCCAGTTTAAAATATTCTTGTCTTTTAATGTCATTCCCAATATTGTAACCTATAGGCATGTCTCCTAAATTTGCTTATTGAATTGTGGCTTATGTGGGCCTATATGTAATGTCTAATAATGAACTTAGTCCGTTAGAAAATATGCTGCATAGTCTCAACTGTAGAAGAGCTGACCTTTCATTATAAAAATGTCATTTTTATCTGGTTCTTTCACACTACACTGTAGCTGTAGATCAACAAAGTATGTTCCCCATTGTTAAAACGATGAGTGCACGCTCAGAGTAAACACCTCAACTACATTGTTGACCACATTGTCCTATCCTTCATCGAATCTGGGGAAAAAAACTTGTCTCGTAAGCCAGTATAATCACACTGCAGTCAATTTGTTCTCTATCCCGAACTGCATGCCGTGGCCCTCCTATTGATTTATGTCCCTCTCCATGCACAAGGCTGTCATGTCCCCATGTCAGTCAGTGCTAGCCTCGGGGGCAGCATAGGGACTCTGGTGATTTAGCAACCTGTCATTACTTTCAGGAGTGTGACGTTGCAAACTCAGGCTGTTCACTCAGCCTGGCCCACAGCAACCCTGCTTTTATGAATTTTAATACAATCTTTCTAATGGTGGGGGTTGCCTCTAGCTGAATGAAATGCACAATGATGGATGGTCAGGCTGTGTCCTCATCTTGCTTCTTATCAGGGTGCTGTTGTGATATAAACAGAATACAGAAATAGTTTAATGCTTTAGCATTACAGGCAGGATGGATGAAGATAAGGGGTCTACCAGCAGTGATCACACTTTGCTGTGTTTGCAGAGCTTTGGAGAAAAGCTGTTTGGATTTCAGGACATCCTGCTGTAGTTGTATTTTGTAGGAAGGCATTATAAGATTCTGTTAAATTCACACTTGGGAGCTACATATAATAGGCTACTATTCACCATGACTGATACTTTGGGAATCTGTTGAAAAATATGCTGTACGGATTTTCACACATTAACATTAAATCTCTCGCTTTCTGATGCAGTGGAAAAATTTGGTTTTATGATTTGCTGTCCTGTTTCGTGCAAAACAGGGCTATTTGCAGCTTGAATGTGAACCCTTTCTTTTTGTCAGCTTGACTTTTTTCTGACATTTGTTGCCTGAAATTAAAAACCATCCTGTGCTCTGAGTCAACTAAGCTGCTTATAAACGAATAACAGAACCTCTGACATTTAACACAGCATTGACATACAGCAGCATGGAGTTCTAGGTGAGGCAGCTGGAGAGTTGTGTTTTTTCCTCTTCTTCAGAGAAGGTGAAATGAGTTGTGCTCCACTTGTCTATGCATCTGGGCAATATCCTGTTTATTAGTTCAATAAAAACTTGCCTTGCCAACACCTTCTAGGTACAGCCTGGGTGATATGAATATTTAATGTGCCATGGGCATTGTGATTCTGCTGAGAGCAGCTGGAAATTTTAACATAAGCAATATCATTAAGATTTCTTTATTTATGTGGTGCATTTTCTTCAGTGGCAATCCACTTATCCAAGAGGCATCCAGAGTGCCAATTTATTGTAATAAATTTGTTTGCTTTGCTTTTAGAGGGCTGTCAATGTAGTCACATCAGGCCAGGCATGACATTCCCGTCAGTAATTAGGAAGGGGGATAGTTGGGTGTTGGGTGTTTTATATAATTCTTACAGGTTTACTATGTCCTAACGTTGGTATTGATGAGTTGGCAGATGCAGTGTTTTCTGTAAAGGACAGCTATAAACCAGTCACCATGCTGCTGGGTTGCAGTGTTGGTGAATAAACTAATAACTTATTCTATTTCATTCGTCTGCAACCCATAGAAGCTACATTCATCCAGGAGGAAGCTGGAAAAGTGATCTACTGCAGGAATGAATCAAAATAATACAATTCTGAATTTCTTCAATGAGCTTTTGAGGAACTCAATCGCTCATAGCCTACAGCACTGTGGCTTCCAAATCCAAGCTTTCTCTTATCAGTTCTCCTTAAGGAGAAGCAAAACTGCCCTTTTAGAGCAAACGTGTCGTGTTTATGATCCTGCAATATATGGCAGCGCAGTGAAACGTGGGATGCCTCTTAACTACCGTCATTCTGCAAAAAGGGTGTGGAGATGTGCCATCGAAATGAGACTTCGATTCACGGGGACAGAGATGCTGAGGAAAAAAATCTTCCTTTTATGGCTGCTGTGTGTGTTTGCAGGTTTGCCCAGATCATTTGGCAAAAAATGTAGTAAAACAAATCGTTCTGGGCAATGAGTCACCCCGGTCTTACAGTTAATGAGCACAGTCTCTTTCTCTTCATTGGAGGAGGTGGGGACTAAACCGCATAGGCAACAAGGACGCTAGCGCTCCCCAGCACTGCATCACACACGGCAAGGAATGTCAAGAAAAGACAAATTATTCTAAGCAGTGCATTAGCCAGCAAACAGAGTGTGCAAATAGTGTAAGGCTAGAAAGCCTTACAATGCACTTAAACATATATGAAATTATTTTTAAAACATGCCGTCACTGATGCAAATGTTATATTTCAAAGTAATCCTCATATTGTATGCCATAAAATGGAGCTGTAATTAATTTTTTACATTATGTTTTTTTTTATGTTAGAAAATATTAACTACCTACTAAGGTATTTTTCCTAGGAGTGTATCTTTCTTTTTAAATGGAAAATTTACAGCTTCAAAGTAATGAAAACTGCACTTCCTTGCAAACGGGTATATGGTACTTTCCAGTAATCTACTTATTTTACACCCTGAGATGCTCTTCTGCTTTGGACAATGGGCTGAAATAGAGAGTTGGATTTTTTTTTTTTTTCCTGTTCAGCAGGCCTGTGTGTGATTATATCAAAAATCTGGAACAAGTTGACAGCATTTATGAGATGTGTCACTCTGGATTTTATGTACAGAAAGAAGATGTGATCTTTGATTTCATTTATTTCGCTGCAAACACGAGTTAGGTTGAATGACTTGTGTCTGTCTGGCAAAGACTATTTTTAATTATTTTAATGTCCCCCAAAAAAGAGCACCTTGGCAGTCATACTTTATACAATAGACATGGATGTCATGACTCATCTAAACAATATTGGCTTGCTTGTTTACAGCATAGTACAGGTTTCAATGAAATTCAGTTCCACTCACAGTCTAATCTTATTAATGCTTGTACGAGCAACTATTCAGGTCCAATGAGAAGGGTCACTACAACATTGAATTATTTTCCCTAACCTTGATACTGTCTTCTCAGTGGAATCTATTTTAGCTCAACTGGTTTTAAAGTATCCTACTTCTGCTGCCCAAAGACTGTCACCTTGGAAAAAGTATTTTTTTTTATTATTCATTATGTAAATGGTGTCTTGTTTGACTTTTGTTTGTCTTAAGCACCCGGTAAGTTACGCACTATAAATATCCATCCTTAAGTAAAGCCGTGTTATTTAGTGATCATTATTACCTACTTGGCTGATATTAAAGCTGACATGACTGATATATTCTTTTTGCATTTTTTTACAGGTCCACCTGTGAATGTAACATGCAACATTTTTATTAACAGTTTTGGATCCATTGCTGAAACAACAATGGTGAGCCAAAAGATTATTTTCACGTAATAAATATCAAAATGTACAGGTTAGGTATTTTTTACATGTAATCAACTATAATATTTATGTTTGATGACTGAGAACAGAGTGTAATCTGTCTGTCAAAGAAAAGAAAAAAAAAACAGTTAATTACAATGATACCTTGAAATTGATTGAATTATTGAATGAAATTGATGAAAGATTTAATATTATTAAAAGAAAAAAATCAACATAGTATCGTCAAAAAATAAGTAAGAAAATACAATACAAGCTTTTTTTTTTTTGCTTTTCTTCAGATATTTACAATTTAATTTATATCATGTAAAATAATATAAAATGTACAGTAGATTTAGGCTTTATGCTTTTGATTTGGAGGAATTGCAGAAACCTTGCTTTATTGTGTGAATTAGATTTTGGTGTGTATACCGAACTTACTAATGTAATCGAATTCTTTCATGTGCATCTATAAAAAAAAATCTTTACATTATTATACTTTAAATTACATGCCAAGTATAATTCTGTTTAAAGGCAAGTAGAAACACTTACAAATTGTTTCAAATATATTACGAATGTTAAACAAAAGAGTGCAGCCTTGTGTGTTCTATTCATAGCTCAGTACAACTTGCCTTATTTGATGTGCCAAATAACTTGGACTAATCCCCCCCCACACACACATCAACCCCCACCCCCCAACCATTTATATATTAAATCCCCTTCCAAACTGTTTGACTGGGGGCACTTAGTTAGTAACCTAATAACCCAGTGTACGTATCTATCCAATGGCGGAAACCTCCAAGTACTGGATAAGTGCTAAATGTAAATGAAATGTAAATGTGCGAACATTGAAACTATACATTATGACCTACAGGTAAGAACATACACTGTCTGGCCCCCAAAAAAGTCCCTTTTCTTTATAGGCATTTTTACATTAGGGACCTGAGATTGTTTCTGAGAGTATTTGAGCCCAAACTTTTGTTCATTTTCATCCGTGAGAGCACAAACATTCCGTGCTAAGGAACTGTGCCTGAGTCTGCTGGAAAAGGTGGTCTCAAGCATGGTATGGGCATCAAGAATCAGATATGAAAGCCGATCATACCTGAACACGGAAGCAGACCTCTGTTTAGACTGCAATGGAGAAAGGAGCAATCGTCTCTGGGTACAGAACAAAACAGCCGTGCCTAGTGTGAAAGCGCCTTTCAGCTTTGATTACAGTATACAAATTGTTGGCCAGTTTATGTGTGAAAATGATTATTCATGCCCCCAGATCCACTCTTTGAAATATGCCCGTGCCATAAGGGACGATAAACTCCACTGATGCGATCACCCGGTCTTTCAGTACATTCAGGTTGTCAGCTGACTTTATTTAATTGCCACATAGCATTGCTTGGCCTAGAACTGACCGGTTGAAGCAGCAGCCGGAACCTAACTTCCTCCAGAGGCTTGTACAGTGGGCACTATGCATGATGGGTACATTGCTTCATGCACGTCTCTTCTTATCCTGACACACGCATCACTCTGGAATAAGGTCAGTCTGGACTCATCAGACCACCTGACCTTTTACCATTGCTCCAAAGTCCAATCTTTATGCTCCCTAACAAATTGTAGCCTTTTTTTCATATTTGCCTCATAACAACTGCTTTCCTTATGGCCACACAGATGTTTAGTATTAATCCTGTTAGTCGTGTGTGTATGGAAGTGCTCTTACATTCATAATTAAACATAGCCATGGTTTTTACTTTAGATTTTTTTCCATGCAACGTTAACCAAGTGGTTAAGTAATCTCTATTCATGATTTTTTTTTTACCACATTACTGTACTTCCACAAAGTTCAACCATATCCTTCCAGGTTTTGATAATGTGTTGATTGGTTCTTACCCCAGTTCCAGTAGCTGTAAATCTCCTTAGTAATTTGACTCTTCAAAAATAATTTTTCTGCCAGGCAAGTGTATACAGTATGTGTATGGAAAAAAAAGGAGAAATTTCACAATTTAAGATATTCTGTGCAAAAAGTGGCACCCTGGTCCTGCTTGGACACCGTGGTTGGTGCTGAGACACTCCTGCAGTTAACAATTCACACCCTTTCACAAGCACTTTAAAGCCCTCTCAAATGCCTCCAGCAGAGCCACACAAGTACTTTCAATGCCAAGCCTTGAATGAGCCGAGCTTTATTGCTCAGCCACTGCTGAACTGACCAAAAATTGCTGCAGCCCACAGGAGTAGCTCGTGCAAAACAAATGCGGTATTTTCCACTCCTTTTCCCCTCTACAGCCAGAGAAATTGATCTAAGGCACTGACACTGACGAGCAGGAGGAGCAAGGTGCTATGAATGAGAATGACATCTTATTGACCTGTTGAGAATCATGCTTTTTGCTGTAATGATCAGACAGTACCTGACCCACTAGTGGGACCAGCAACTCTCCCTGGACTGCTGATAGCCACATTATTTACACTATTTAGGATGTCTGAGGTTTAGGGAGGGGTTGACTCGCCATTTAATTAGCTAACATACTCTTCGTTTTCTCAAGTAGAAGAGACAGCAAGAGAGAGAGAGAGAGAGAGAGAGGGTGGAGAGAGAGAGAGAGAGAGAGAGAGAGAGAGAGCAAATAAATCCCAAAACTCTCCCATTTCTTAGTGGCAGTCGTCAAAGTAGAGTCATGAAAGCAGCCAAACTTTTTCTAATCTGTCACCGTCAGAAAGGGATCTTAGCCTTGAGCTTGAATCACATTATGTGTCTGCTGTTGTCATAAATCAGTCTCCTTAGCCTGGAGAAATCATAACGGGAAATATGAGGCCTTTTTCCCCTCTTTACTTTATGCTGATGAATGCGTGCCCACTCCATGCTTTGTTTGCTAGATCATTCTGTTGGGGGGAGGCGGATGGTCCGCTTTGTTTCAGGCTTTCATTCTCTGTCCGGATTTTGTCTGCGATAATTGACAGACAAATTGACGTGGTAGACTTGAGAATGATTTACAATTAACTATAAAATGAGTGATTTCCTAGCATGTCCATAAAACAGTACAAACCATGAAGTAGGCAATCAGTAAACCTGATAAATCACCCGAGGTGAGAATGTTGTAGGAACGTGTGCACTTCTAGCTTGATGTGGTTGCATTATTGTTATTTTGCAGTGCCCATGCACAGCTTATTATCAAGGAGTTGATTATTTCACACTTGTCATGTTTTACTAATTATGAAGGGGAAATATTGACATGGAAAAAAAGGTGAGGTTTGCATTTCCTTATCCACTGTACTGACTGCTTTTAAGGAGACACAAATCTAATAACCTTGAAACAGATGATCTGACATGATCGAAATATTTCGAAATATCGTTTCATTAGGATAATTGCTGTATAAAGTGGCTGATTGCTATTGCAAAGGTCACCTGGAATATTTCCCCCACATTTGTAAGTCATCCTACTGTACTGTACATTACTGCCCAGGAAGGACACAGCTGCATGCAGTTCTGGTTCAAGTGTGTCTAGCGCCCTTGACGAACACCCCTTCAGCAACCCCTGAAAACAAATTGAAAATCCCTATCTCGTACACTTGCGTGAGAGACCTTCCTAATGCAGAGACCTTCCTAATGCCTTGCTCAAAAAACTAGACTTAGGACGGCAGCGCGGTTTATTGACCAACATGCCATGAACCACATGACATGCAAAAGAGTGATAGCAAAATGAGCAGGCAAATATTATTCATATATTATCGATATATATAATATCATTCTGAATTTTTATTTTCTTTTTTTCCCATGCACTCTGGGCACCCCCAGCTAAATTCTTCCCAGGGCATCTGCCCATGTCGCCCATGTCGCCCATGTCGCTCATGTCTAATTCTGGAACTGACTGCATAACTCGTTTTGCGAGCATGACATTGATGATAATAAACTTTTCATATAAATTACCTATTCTTTTATTGGGATAAATCCCAACCATCTTTTCGAGTCAAAATAATGTTGTGAATAAAAAGCTAAATAAACAACTGATATGAGTAAGACTTTTTAACACTACGGACTCATAACTGCAACAATATGGTAATTTTCATTTCTTAAAAACAAAACATAACATTGTCTCGTTCTTGATGCTGTTTCATAGCGCTAATGATGGTAAGTAAAATAGAATTCCTGTGTACGCTTTCACCTCTGGTCTGCTGACATAGCCGCTGTTGTCTTACAGGATTACAGAGTGAACATTTTCCTGAGACAGCAGTGGAATGACCCCCGACTGGCTTACAGTGAATACCCTGACGACTCCCTCGACCTCGACCCCTCCATGTTGGACTCCATTTGGAAGCCAGATTTGTTCTTTGCCAATGAAAAGGGTGCCAATTTCCACGAGGTTACCACTGACAACAAGCTCCTGAGGATCTCTAAAAATGGGAATGTTTTGTATAGCATAAGGTGACAGGCCCTAAATTATTAAGCTCTATTTTTTACTGCTGGATCCATTCAGAATTTAGAGTTTATGCTTGTCTAATTTAGCTATTTAGACTGATGAGTTGCATATTTGTGGTATAATGTTTTTCATTTGTTATGACAAGGCTTTACAAGATAATATACAATTTTAAAACAGGCAATGGTTGTTCAAGCAAATACAGTACTTTAATTCTGGGAGTATTGAAATTGCTAAGACATATTAGAGACATTGAAAACAATTATTTTTTCATTAAGAATTACAAAGATACATTTATACAACGCTACTTGAAGCTATATTTAATCCACTGACCAGAAACAAACAGGGTGTATGAGGTAGCATCTTGTGACTATTGTCATACTCCAAAGTTATGGATAGACCTCTTTCATGTACATGCGAGATACATGTGAGTATGAATTATTGTATGATATCACAGCCATTATTAGAATTGAACACTGTAGTGTGCACTAGCCATAGTTTGGCAGTGAGCAATAAGAGTTTTATTGAGTTGCTTCTCAAACTGTTTTTATAAGTGCGTTGTTTGCCAGATTGTTGGATGTTTTCACTCTCAAGCATGTCTGACATGCACAGTTAAGTGTCATAGCAATTGTATTCCCTCTTTATACCATGCACTATTTACTGATGAGTCTGCTGTTCTTAGCTGGGATTCCTGGTAATACACAATCCTTTTTTAGCATGGGTATTCCCTTAACAGCAACACCAAATAAAAAAAAAGGCTGCATTTCTGGTCAGATTGTCTCCATTGTCTCCATTCTACTCGCTAGGTAGCCCCTGCCAACCATAATATAGACAATGTCAGAAGCTCTTGAAACATAAAAATGGGCATCAGCTATGCGCCCACTACCTTAACATTGCCCATCTTAAAGAAGCTGTGTCTGAATCTGCCACCTCCTGGGTTGGGTGCATGGTATTACACATATGCTTGGTTGGCACATTTAAGTTCTGGCTGAATTTTGCCCAGGATTCTTAGTGTAAACACTCTATTGTTTGAAAAGGCCTAGGCCCAATTACACATGATAAGTGCTGGAAGAAGAGATGCTCTCTAGACGGCTTGGCAGCAGACATGGTTCAGCTGAAATGATTGCCTCTAGAACTAAATCTGGGAGTGTAACTCAGAGCCCTGTAATCTTTAGGATAGCCCATCATATACAAACCCTTCACTATGTTCAACTTCACTTGTCTTGAGGGTACCCTCTCACTTACAGTAAGGCAAACCTCAGAGAACATCTCTGTATATATATATACTGTTTTGGTGTTTTGGTCCGTCCATGTGCCATCCGGCATATCGGGTGACGAATACTGCACACCCTGGAGATACTGTATATCCATTGTTTCTGTGGCACTTACTTAAGGAGACAGGTTGCCAGGTTGATGGCCAATTGTCATTCACACTGCCGGGCAATTTGGGAGCGCCAATTACCCTAACCTGCATGTCTTTGGACTGTGGGAGGAAACTGGAGTACACTTAGGAAGCTCACCTAGCATGGGTAGAACATGCAAACTCCATATACACAGACCCAAGCCGGGAATCGAATCCCATCCCTGAAGGTGCCTCTCTGCAGTGCTAAACACTAAGCCTCTGTGCTGCCTCCTTGGGCAGTATAAATGGGAATATGTCGATGCTCTGAAATTTTCAGTTCGACAAGCATTCTTATGAACAAGGTTGTAAGTTCAGCATAACTACTCGTTATGCTGTTTAACTCTGTAATGATGTTGACACGGCAGTGAGCCATGAAATATCCTGGGCTTCTTTGTTCAACTGAAATTAGTCCCCCTGCAACATTTTTAACAATGCTTGAAAGTAAGGACTAGCAGCTATGACTGCCCAAAATCAGGACATTGCTCCTGGCTAAGGAGCAAAATATGAACACACTCACAGACTAATCAACTTCTGTAGGTTGGAGTGCTTGTTCTAAAAGAACAGTAATCCTGTTAATGTATTACCAGGATGTGCCTCACACAGCATTATTGGTGTTCCTGCTTTTACCATAAATCTGGACATAGTCCTTCATTTTGTGAGACTACCAGAATAGTATACAGTCCATCAGCAATGGACCTGTAGCCCAGCCTGACCTGGTGAGGATCTGTTAGGTTAGCTATAACTTGTGGCAGGGTGGTCAACCAAGGATGAACTGTCTGTCCTAATACTTCTCAATAACGTCTGTGAATTCTGCTGCAACTAGTGTTGCAGTTGGTGCTTTGGGTTAATTCATAACAAGCAATCCTATTCTGAATTGAATGATCTCATCTTCTCAATCAATGATTTCAGCTGAACCATGTCAAATCGTGAATTCACCTGCAAGTTGTGGGGAAAACTAGCCAAGTGTTTGGGCTGCAGGGTTTGAGTCAGATTGGATTTTGAATCAGGGTTTAAATCTGCTAGCTGAGCATGATGTCATAAGTCCGCATTGTCATTGCAGGGGAGTCAGTGCAGAGGTTGTCCAAGTCAATGCTGACAGTCAGTGAGTAGTGAACACATAGCTAGGGCTTGTCATTGGCTTTCAAAGGATTTAGACATCAGCTGGATATGGTGCTTAGGCTAACTGCCCAGTATGTTGTGGAAAAAATACAACCCAACATGGACAGAATAAGGGGGCAGTTTTTTTTTTTAAGGGAAACCAAATACCGGTTGTTGCAAACAGCATGCTGAGTGATGGCCAATAAACTAGCAAGGGCTATGAGCGAAAGTCATTTCAAAGCTAATGGACATCGTAGTGTTCTGTTGCATGATGCGAAAAAGGCCACTTGTAATGAAATATACACTCACTGAGGCAAAAGAAATTAGATGAGAACAGGCTATCCCCAGCTTTTGAAGAAAGGAAACCTGTAGCGCCAACTGTAATCACAAGCTGCCAAGCAGATCTCTCCATATGGTGTACGTGTGGACCGAAGAAAAGCACAAGAAAGCTTTTTGACATCCCTATTTATTGCAAATACTGCTTTATACATCACTAAATAAAGATCAGTTGTGGTTTGAAGCATACAAGTAAAGAAGAATTAAAAGACACATTATTAGCGATTATTTTTTATTAAAATGTACCAATAAATATATGTACTAATAGCATGGAGAAAAAAGAATAGAATTTTTTTTTTTTTAATTCAGTTTTTTTTTTCTATTTTGGCCTGAAGTAAGTGTAAGTCTAGTGCGTGAGCAATATTGTATTTAAAGTTAATAAACTCCTGCATATTGACCTTTTGCATGTGACTTCTGTCTCTCATGGTCCTGCCCTCTTCTGGATGTCGAAAGGGACCTTATTTACCGGATGTCGGTGCCAAAACTCTTATTTAAAACCAGTCACGGATGCACTTTCAGAAGAAAACATATCTGATAATGTTATCTTAAGCAACACTTCGTCCCCTAGTAATTGATTCAAATCATGTTTTTGAATTGCCTCTGAACCATCAGAGCTAGCTTCTAACACATGGCTGAATACAGAATCCTTCTCTAATCCCTGATCTGTGAGCAACAGTGGATTTAACACCCTACTTAGTGCGCTAGCCTTCCATTTTACACTACTTGGGATTTAACCTCACACCAGTTTGTTAGCTACTAACTAGAAGGTTTAAAATGTCAGTAATTAGTTAATGTTCCCTGTACATCATTTTATGAAGGGTATACACATTATATTCGATAGGATCATTTCATTTACAACAGAAGCACTGAACAGGCAAATGCTAATGCTAGCAAACACTACCAAAAAGGAAGAATCACACATTTTTAATCACCTTGTGATAACAAATCAAATATGTGCAATTGAATATCTTTATTATCCGATCCTTAATATCCTAACATACCTTTCTTCATCCATTTTTCTAAGCCTTGTTTCTCTTTTGAGTAATTTATGTCTACCAAAACATAATTAATATGAAAAGAATCAGCAGAACAGAAGCTATCAATTGCTCAGTTACTCTTATCTGTGTGACAAAGCATCAGGTAATCCAGTAGGTAATCATCAGGTAATCTTTCTGTTATTTTTTATATTTTGTTACACCACAAATGTAATTATAAATGAAGATACATACTGTAGTAGCCTAATGTCAGTTAACGGTACCTCTGCCGTCCATCGTCGTGACTGCAAAAGGTCAGTTATGAGAGCTGTAATTAAATGCAGTCTCGTGTATTAATAGGGTTTTTAAGGTTTGTAGTTCATATTGTGGAATGTAAGCCTCGGCCCAGTGAATTTAGAGGTTAAGGTATGCTTTGAGGGCAGGAAGGTAGTGCGCAGGATCTTAAATTTCATCATCTCTTAACTTGACACCATCAAATGAACACTTCAAATCAGACTGCTTTCGGCTATAAACACCCTCTAAATTGCATCAGGGCCGATGCACACTTTGATTGCATGCTGAGAAATTGCTGTTATTCTGTGATAGTGATGCTGTCAGAAACCCTGGGAGAGACGAAAATGTGTAAAGTTCACTTTAGTTAATTTCGCGACTAAATTAAGTTCAGTAGAAACCAAATCAGCTGCATGTATTAAAAAAAATGACTGCCTAACACTTTATAATCGTTCGGGGTTTATCAGTATGTAATGCATTTGTTTGTTAGTCCTGACCTCTAAAAGTAGCTGATAAGGACGGGAAATGCTGAAATTGCATTTAGAATGTAATGTTTGCTTGCAATGCCTGATCTGATTGTTAACAGGATAACGCTGGTTCTGGCCTGTCCCATGGACCTGAAGAATTTCCCGATGGACGTGCAGACTTGTATAATGCAGCTGGAAAGCTGTAAGTATGCCCTGCTCATCACGATGTTGGGAAGATTTATTCACCGTCTCCGAGACGGATGTTTTGCTGGCTCGTAGAAAGAAATGAAGAGCACTGTAATTTATGTACACCTTAAAGTCGAGTGTGTGGAGAGATGCTGCAGGCTCAGGTTATTGCCTGCTCGGTCTTTCGCTCTTATTGTCCTTAGGGACGGAGCCGATTCAAGGGGTCTGGTGCTTAGCAAAACTAGGTGGTGCCACAAATTGCAGTGTTGTAGATTGCATGAAATTTCTTGTCTATTTATCTCCTTAGGAAGTTATTTCACACAAGTGTTAATTCACTACTTGTTTATCCCTCTCCTTGCCAGTCGGCTACACTATGAACGATCTGATATTTGAGTGGGACGAAAAGGGCGCTGTGCAGGTGGCTGATGGACTGACGTTACCCCAGTTTATCCTGAAGGAGGAAAAAGATTTACGCTACTGCACCAAACACTACAACACAGGTTAGCACTCTCCCTGCACTTGCTGAGGCTGGGAAATATTGTGTACATGAAGCTCCCTTGCTATTTCTGGAATGCCAAACCAGCAAAGACTTATACATACTGTATATATGCAGACTCACTGTGTTTTGCAGTGACCATCTCGGTTGCGGGATATAAATTGTAGAGTTAATTGAAAATGTGTGATGTGAACTGTAGCGGGTTGTCTACATGCATAAACCTTGGAATATAAAAGACTCGTAAAAAATTTTGCATGGAGGAGTGGATCCTCTATAACTGTCTCATATTTTGTAAGATAATACAGAAAGATATTCTGTCTAAAGACAGAATCACAAAATAATATTTGTAAGTGTGTTAATGTAAGAAAAAAGTAAGAATATATAAGATTACTGTATATTCAAAAGCAAAATATAATATACTTTTTCATACATGATTTTTTTTTTTTTAGGGGACCAGACTTTTTCTAGCGCAATACACACACACACAGACATTATACAGTAATCCTTTTTTTTTAACAAGCAGTGCTGAAAACAGATAATAGTCTCTGACAGCAGAAGAAGCTGAAAGGCCACGCTCCGTTTCTCCTTCATGGTCTTTCAGTTGGGTTAAAAACCATCTGTCTGGTCATTCTCAGCAGTCAGGATTTGTTACCTTCAAGATAAAGTAGGAATTAGAGCTGAAGGCCAATCTAGTTGGGATCTAATATAAAACAGAGCAAAACAGAAGATACACAGGGTGTATGGCTCCCTCGGGAATGATCCTTTACAATGTGTAGAATTTGTACAAAAATTGACGTCAGTAGTGATTTGATCTGTGTCCTCTTCTGTGAAATTGGCAGATGCACAAATGTATACTGTATCTAGTTTATAAAAATATTGAAGTTTTTTTAACCATATATATTTTTACCATTATTACCGTAATTGTGACCATAATATGATCAGTCATAACATCACTTAACATTAGCACATTAACATTTATTACCGATTATATAAGTGTAAACTGGTGACAGGATCATGGGCACCCAAGGCGCACCCATGCCAGGGCGGAGCAAAGGTCAGCCCGTCTAGTTTAATGCCATAGAAAATCAAATGCAACACAACTGGTGAATTTTGGTGAAATGGTGATATTCTCATTCCCCAAACAAACGGGTCTAGTTCGCCGTTAGTTAAGAGAAAGAAATATGAGACAGCAACATCTGCCTGCTTGTCTGAAGACCTAAGCTATGCCACTCTCTGTTAGTTTCATCTATCACATAATGAAAGAGATCAGAGTAAGCTTGATCAGAGTAAGATCTCTCTCTTTCTCCTTTTCTCACTCTCCGTCTTTTCTTTCGCTGACTTGCTCCTCGCATGTGGTTGAGGACCAGATTGCTGCAATATGCTCTCTCCGTGTCTCCTTTTCACCTCTCCATTTTAGCTTGGCGGCAAAACACCAGTGCAAACCCTGAGGGCGCCTCCCTCCTACCTACGCCTTCACCTCCCATTTTCACCCCTCACCTGTCTCCTCTCATCCTGCCAATGGTAATGCATTTTTCAAGGGCAAATGTTTCCGTAGCTCACCTGGAATCTTCATCGTCCAGGCTGTATCGGCTGGTCTCGGATTCTACATTTGCTACCTATGTTCATGTGTCTTCATTCTGATTTATTAGCTGCGGACGTGATTGATTCGCTGAGCACAGACTTCTTCAGTTTCTGGCGTCTGTATAATGTCCCGTCTTCTATGGGTCTTTGTGACTAAGACGGATCTTAAATATAATGTTCATCACAATGTAGTAGAAAAATGAATCAGGATGCATCAGTCTGATACTGAGTAATGACACTGGACTGATAGTAGCCTGAAATGCTGAACTGGTATTGGATTGGATTTGACACATTTTCACTTCACTGTTGTCTTAATACATGCTACAGTATGAAAGTGTATGTGTGTGTGGGGGGGGGGGGGGGGGGATCT
>JAQQZT010000002.1:21561959-21572904 GCA_030068275.1 Clarias platycephalus | reverse complement strand
TGTGTGTGTGTGTGTGTGTGTGTGTGTGTGTGTGTGTGTGTGTGTGTGTGTGTGTGTGTGTGTGTGTGTTTGCAACACATGGAAAGTACAGTTGTATGGTTTTGTAATATGATGTGAACGTTCCCGTGCCTCTATGTCCATAAAACAACCACCGTCATTGCGCTTCCTGACTCCTTATGTGGTGACACTTCCTATAGCCCATATCCAGACGAATATACATGCAAATTGCTTGCATCTCAGGGCGCCCATTTATTTAAACGTACAATGCACCCTTTTTTTCCCATTTCCCTGGATCTCTCTATGACTCATTTCGTTTTTTTATTTTTGTGACGTGGCTCAGTGTACCTCGCCTAAAGCTAAAGTATACACTCTTAGCTGATAATAAACAGAGAACTTCTCTCCAGTAAGTGTATCGAAGTGCGGTGGACACAACAAGCAATAATTCTTCTTTGAATTTATCTTAAAACTTAGCAATTCAGGCACTCTTCTTTAACCTAACAACAGTGGTGGCCAAAAGAGTTAAGCGGCCAAAACATAGTACAGTATTGGTGCTAAAAAGTGTCTCACCTGAGTAATCGGATAGGTTCATACAGTATAACACCATTTTATACCTAATGCTCCTTATCTCCCGATCCATGCTTCGTAAATATGCATACGCATTTATATTTTTATATTGCATTCATATCAGATTAAAAGAAACACATTTGCTAAATAAAATGTCATGCTCTTTTATGTAGTGTTCATAACTTTTTTGAATGATTAAAAATGCTAATTTTCAATGATTTTATTTGTCATTCAGATGAAACTTAGATTTTGCATGATGCTAAAGTTTATTATATATAATGCAAAATTGTTAAGATATTGCAACATGAATTTGACATGGTTACAGTCAATACAGATTTTTTTGCTTTAAAATAAAAACAGTCTCTCACATGCAAAGCTTAGATGTGGCCCTGAAAACATTTTTTTCATAACAATTTTAATTGTATGTGTTAATAATTATTGGGCAGATTACAAACAGCAATTTGATCTGAAAAAATGATAGTTTTCTATGTTTTGTGGCCACATAACAAGGTGTGTGTCTAATCTGGAGGATTTAAACAAAACCCACTGTTGTCAGTAATTTGGGGAAAAATCCTTAATTTTGCACAGAGTGCTTTAAATTAAGGATTTTTTTTTACAGATCCTATACTTCTAGAAGCTAACACCAGTTTTAGTATCAGTACTCCGCACAAAAATGCCTAAAACGTGCGACTTCTGTGGCAAGTATCTGTACACGATCTTCAAGAAGGAATCAAGCAGTCATGGATTGAGTGACAAAAGTCTTTTTGATGTAGATTCAGAAGATTTTTAAGAATAAAGAACTTCATACTAAATATTGATTGTTGTATAGCAATATGTATCAAATAATTCTTATTATCCTGGTTGCCGTTATAAAGAAAAATAAGAATGCTATTTAAACATTAAATTTCACTTTTGTCTCGATACTTTATCCACCTTATAATTTAATGCCTTATAATTTAACCTTACTGTCTTTTAGAAAGCTTTCCATTTTGGGTGGAAAAAAAAAGAGAACCGCTTTTATCCCATTCCTGCTTTTACCTCTTCAGAGGGAATAAAATTGTCAAAGAGCAAACGCCTCAGTTGTAAAACTGTGTCTAAGGAAATGACTCAAGATGACATGCTCACTGTACTGTGGCTCATTGCTAACACAGTCTACATCTATGTCTCTGCTACAGGTCTCCTATGTGAAGGCCATTGACATCTGGATGGCTGTGTGCCTGCTGTTTGTATTCTCGGCTCTGCTGGAGTATGCCGCCGTCAACTTCATCGCTCGCCAGCACAAAGAGCTGCTGCGCTTCCAGAGGAGGAGACGACACCTAAAGGTGACCGAACACACACACTCGCACGCACACACACATACACGCACAGTGAAGTGGATGGGATCTTACAGTGAACTTGACACACAGAGAGAAGCCACAAACTGATTAAAAAAAAAGAGTAGAGCAAGGTGAACTTCTCTGTTTGAGACACAAAGAAACACACACACACATGCACACAAAACATCGTGTTAATACGAACAGAAGATGAAATATATGAATTAAATGTGAATACAAGGATGATATAAATAACCATCATCTGGACATAATGTCATTTTGGGAGGAAATAGTAGCGATAAATATGCCAACCCCACAAGAAAATACTTTTCTGTAGTTAATGCCCCCCCACACTATATAATATAGTAAAGAACCTTTATCAATGAATAAGAAATTATCATTTATTTGTTTTTGTTTCATGGCATTGTGTATTGGCATTCACTAATTAAGTTTTCTTTTAGTTTAAAAATGCAATATGCAGAGACATTGGATATTGCTATTAGTCAGAATTAAGGATATTAAAGAGTGCATATGCATTTACCGAAATGTAGGACTAAGCATTTCAAATGTATATAATAAGATTCAGTAAGATGTGCCTACAATATGTATTTTCTCTCTCTCTCTCTCTCTCTCTCTCTCTCTCTCTCTCTCTCTCTGTCTTTTGGGGCAAAAGATTTTTTATGGGATATGAAAGCTTTGTGACACAAAGTATAACACACTCTTTGTACTGGAGTTCCTGGCGCTGGTAATGTTGTGCTGAGGAATGTTTTACACGTCATGTATTTATTGTGACTCATTGAGTATTATAAGTAAAGCTGTTGATTTGCCACATTTTAACAAGAAAGCACAACAGATAAAAGCCAGGTTTGTGTGCTGATGCAGAGGAAGGCAGAAACGGAGACAGAAAAATAGATCGAAACGCTACTGTCTCAGCCTTTTTTTCTTTTCAAAATATATATATATTGATATACATTTAGTATTCGATCCACCACCCAGCCCTATTGTATACCTGTTTTGCTATTGCATATATACTGCTAGATCTCATACCAGGACTAATTTGCATAATTAGATATGCTTAGTTCCGACATATAGACTTACTAGGACTTGATAATTAGTGCTCCTTTAACACTCCTGAGTGTAACCCACAGAGTTAGTCCTAACACATACAGTAGTAGCCCTTAAAACTCAACATTTTAGGCATTTCTTTCTCATATATACAGAGTCAGCCAAAAAAATGCATACACACTTCAGGAAAAGAACATGTGTAAATATTTAATTACTATGTTTATTGGTATACGTTATATATTCATGTGTGTAATGTATGATAATATTTTTTGTCTGACTCTCATTCTCTCTGTATATGTGATATTGTTATAGAGTGGCTTTACTGTATCTTTTTTTTATACAAAAATGACTGAGCAAAAAAAAAAAAAAGGTCACACAAAAATATTATTTCATTATGTTTGTTTTCAATTATTTTTATGGGCAAAAAAAAATAACCCAAGCATTTGGTGAGTTTTTTAATGGTCATTGACCAATGCAATGTTGCTGCTAGAAAAGAATATGCTATGTAGTGGGACCAGTAGAATATAGTCTAAAAAACATAATAATTATATGTATACCAGCATTCTAATATCTAATTGGTAAAAAGGTGATTACGCAGTTCATTCATTTTCGATAACAGCGCAGCTTTAAGAATCGTAACAACACACTGATAGTATTAATGCTCTCATATTAATACACTAATGTTTTTTATAGCAACAGCTCATGCAGTGGGACTTGTGTGACAAATACTCCAGATAATCTACTTTAATCAATGGAAAAATGTATAATCATTTACATTGTGAAGTTTTATGTAAGAAGACATTTATTTAATAACAATGGTCTTGGGTGTCAGCGCTTTGTAACAGTCAGTATACGTTTGCCAGATTTCCGTTGAGGGAAATTGTTTTCTGCGTTGTGTGTTTTTTTGTTGTTGTTTCTTTTGTACCAGGACAAGCTAAAAAACATTTTTGGCTTAGGGTAACAGTAACATTACATTATGTCGCATCGAGTGTTATTCCACACACATTACACTCTCTGTGACCATTCATACGACCTCATTATTTAACAAATATGAGTCAGTAAATACGTACACTGTCACATAAACTAGGTTTGCCTGAGCAGTTAATAGTCATATATTAATATTAATAGAACCAAGAAAACCCCAGTTTTTAAGGTGTGTCTGAAGTCCTAAAGTATTTAAGCTTTTCTGAAGTATTCAACCCTGACTAAAACATAACCCTTGAGCTAATATGATCCTTCCTTGCAGTCAGAACTGCTGTAAAAGATGTTAGATGAATTTAATCATCATCTTCTTGCAAATTAGACTTGAGAGGCAGTGAAAAATTTTCAACTTGCATGAAAACTGATCATTTAGGATGCTTAGTTACTTGGAGTATAGTTTCCTCTCCAATTATAATCCTGGCAGAATGAATGATTACTAATCAGTGGTGTCCAGTATAGTCTGGAAAGGCCTGGCTTGGCTGCAGGTTTTAATGCCAGCCAAGGAGGAGCCACACCTGATTCCCATTGAGTTTGCAAATATAAAATAAGAATAAAATGTACAGATAAACAATAAAATGTGCAAAAAAAGAAGAATAAAAGAATAAATATATACAGAAACTTACGTAAGTATATACATGGGGAAATATAAAGAACTAGAAATATTTGGAGATGTGTAATATGTCAGATTGCACAATAATAATGCGTGATGGGCGGCCAAAACTGTTATGATTGTCTTAATATAAAGTGCAGAGTGTCTATGTGTCTGATTGTGAACAAAAAACAGGATGAGAGCAGTACATGCTAATGCAGCGCAAAAAATTGGCACTCTGATAGACCTGACCTCAGACACAAATTATATTACGCACAAAGCTGCTGATAGACTCAAGTAAAGAGGAGAGGAAGTTACCTTGGTGGTTCATGGGGTTGGCAAGATGGCCATTATTGTGAGCACAAAAAGGTACCTCCAAAGGATAAGAGTCAAAACTCACGAGGGGACGGTGAAGGCTCATTAGTTGATCTGTTATGGGTTAGAGGAGCCAAAGTCCACAGAAGTGTAACTCCAGGGCAACTTAAAAAATTCTTTCCAGACGCAGACCTCAAAGAATTGAAAAGACCGAAGAAGATTGAACTTCTTATCTGCCACCGAGAGGGGAGACTCGCACCACAAAGAATGAAAGTTGTGGGAGATCTCGTCCTATGGGACAGTCCGTTGGGGAAAACTGTTGCTGGAGCACACCTAGATCTGTTTGAGAAGGTTGATATGACAGCACATGAATCTGAGACGCATTTTGCTCGGTCCATGAGGGCAGCTGCAGTAAAGTATGAGGAAATCTTTGAAAAGGCTGAGGCTCCAAATATCCCCAAGATAATCCAAAGAGGGAAAAGTCATGTGGCTAAAACAAAAAGCTCACTGGCAAGTAACCAGGATTTTCTTGAGTGGTGGAAGTGGGACAATATCGGGGCAGTCTGCGAACCAAAGTGTGGTGGGTGCCATTGTGGTAACTGTCAGACTGGAGGAAAAGAAATGAATCTAGCGGAAGAGAAAGAACTTGAGATCATACTAGAGGGTCTCATCTATGTTGAAAAAGATTCCCACAGTAAGTCTCCACACTGGGATACAAAGTATCCATGGATTCAGGACCCATCCACCCTTCCAGAACAGAAGTGGGGTGGAAAGTGCTTTCCTAAGAACAGAAAAACAACTCAAGAGAGTACCAGAACAGCAAGGTATTTATGCAGCTCAGGTCCATGATATGGTCGAAAGAGGAGCAGCGATGAAATTCACCAAGGAAGTGATTAAGAAGTGGAAGGGACCAGTTTGGTATGTCAGCCACTTAGTGGCACCAAACCCCCACTCAACAACCACTCCGGTACATCTGTTCTGGAATAGTAGCCAAAAACTCAATGGACTGAGCATGAATGATCTCCTGCTAAAAGGACCAGATGTACTCAACCCTATCAGAGCTGTCTTGCCTCGATTTAGAAAGGGAGTATTTGCTACTCTTGGAGACATTAAGAAGATGTACAACTCTGACTGGCTTGAAGAGTGTGAAGTGCATCTTCACAGGTTCCTCTGGAGGGGTACTGAGGAAGAAGAAATAGGCGAGTATGCCATAACAACGGTCAACATCGGAGATCGCCATGCTGGATGCATTGCGCATTTAGCTGTGCGTTTGCTCATTTGAAAGTGGACCGCAGCGTACTTGAGGAGGATAGCTACGTGGATGACAACCTCACATCCCACAATAACCGGGAGACACTGACTATGATAATAAACGGACTTGAAGAGATTCAGCCGGCGGATTTGCACTCAAGCCATGGGTTAGGTCAGGGCAAAGGGGGAGGCAAGTGACTGGTGCACAAACTCAAAGTCAAGCAATCATACTTCCGAACCAGATGAAGGAAGAAGAAAATAAAGCTTTGGGAACAGGGTACGTGGTAGATGATGACAAACTCTACATCATGACTTCCATTAACTTCTCAAAAAGGGAAAAGAAAATGGGAACAGGCCAGAAACTTCTTGAAGGAGAAGTGAAACTCAAAATGCCTAACCCGATGACCAGGAGACAGCTACTAAGCCAGGTTCCTGGGCTCTATGACCCAATTGGTCTGGTTAGGCCTGCCAAGCAAAAAGGTACAATTCTTGTCAGGAAGGCATTCCAAGAGACAGGAAATAGGAGCTTAACTCGACAAACATGGTACAAGCCACTTTCTGGAAATATCAGAAATAAGGCCATCAAACACTTTGAGAAGAATTGCCAGGTGAAAGTTGAACATTGGTTTCACCTAGTAGACAGTCAGATTGTGCTGGGGGCCATTCAGTGTGATAACTATGGGTTCCAGCCGTTCTTAGCAAACAGAGTCGTGGAAATCCAATAGGCTGAGCCAGCAAGTGACTGGTGGTGAATCCCAAGAAATGGCCCTGGAAAATAGATCCTGTAAGTTCTCGTTACAGGAATGGGGCAGCAGAGACCACTGTTCGCATTGTACATTTAGCATCACAGACAAGAAAGAGAAAGTCATGAAGAAATTGAAAATCAAGATTGCTGTGACCATCCTTCACAGAGGTGTTAGACGGCTAGTCATCTTGGTTCCTGCGGAAGAACAGGCAGAAGAAAAGAAAGTGTGAACTACTTGGGTTCAAGAACCAGTAGTTCAAGTGGGAGGTGTAAAGTAAAATAAGTGAAATGAAGGAGCTTAAGTCATTCACAATCTGAGACACGATCAGCGTATGACATCACAGTGTAACAGTATAGGGTGTATAAAAACCTGCGTGTAAGAGACTGCAGTCAGTTACATGTGAGACAGGGAAGTGCATCGGCTGCTGGTCATGGGTCACATACACTGATGGTATGATAATACCGATCTTCAGTGGTAGTTGTTTCGCCTGCCTGCGGTAGGCCTGGGGTTCGATTCCCAGCCAGTGCCCAAACCCCCCAGCCACTGGATGCAGTGCCGGTCCCAAGCCCGGATAAAATGGGAGGGTTGCATGAGGAAGGACATCCGGCATAAAACCTGTGCCAAGTTGTTCTGCGGACCGGATATTCCGCTGTGGCGACCCCTTGTCGGGAGCAGCCAAAAGACCAACAACAACTTATACGAAGAACGGATCACTTGAATTTGAGTTACTTGATATTTGATTTTTTTTATTTTATATTTTTATTAAATTCCTATTGTGCTCAATACAAGAGAGAAAGAGTAACTTACTATATGTTACGTTGTGATTATTATTTAAGTGTTTCCATGTTTTCACAAAGAATGTAATACGATGTGTATTACATGTTTGCTAAACGGTTTACGGAATAACATGTGTTAAGCTTAGTTCGATCATTTTATTGTATTTGTTTACATTTTATTTAACTAATATTTATTATTATTATTGAATTATTATTTATTAGAAGTAATGATTTACCTATTATTTATCAGAAGTAGTGATGTACCTTTTTTGTGGGGGTTTTTTTCCGTTTAAGGTTATCGATCACTTAGTTGAATCAACTTTGAACAATTGTTATGTAACCTGCAAAGCTGTCAGACACAAGAATTAAAAAGTGATTCCAGAGTTGATCCTCATGTGCCCTGTAGTTGGCTAATGGCTTTTTTCGAGTTTGAAGCAGAAGCTGATGTGCAAATTCCCAGATAACTCGACAGTTCAAACAGGGTGAGCATTACCATGCTGAGGTGGTTGTGTCGAAGTCACGACATGAGAAGTGAAAAAATAAGATAATAAATAAATAAATACCTGATTGTTTTTCTAGGAAGGTATCAAGTATTCAAATTCTTACAAAGAATTCGTCTAATCAATGATTACAGCAATACTAAGGGCGGTTTCTTTCTATAACCAGTGCAAGCAATCGTGTAGGTCTCCAGACCACCAGAGTTTTGTGTATCAGGCAGCACTCCATTGTGTTGTGGAAAAAAAACAAAAAAACTTCAGTTTAAATAACTATGGGAACCAAGACCAGAATTTCTGATTTAAGTCCGGAAAGTCTGATTTAAGTCTTCAGTGGTTTTAATTTTATAATTAATTTTGAATGGCAAGGGGTCCCTCATCAACTCATTTTGGATCCTCAAATATTTATAAATGGTCAAATACTGCAAGTGTTGTACAAAAGGCAAATGATGTGTGACATTCCAGGAATTCAAATCTGAAATACTGGTTAAATAAGCATTTTTGAGAATAACGAAGGACTCCGTAAGCAAAAC
Source organism: Clarias platycephalus (assembly GCA_030068275.1). NCBI lineage: Eukaryota > Metazoa > Chordata > Actinopteri > Siluriformes > Clariidae > Clarias > Clarias platycephalus. The sequence continues at coordinate 21,564,277 of JAQQZT010000002.1, read as the reverse complement.
TGTAATGAATGACTATAGCAGGGAATATAGATCACCCTAATCCTTTTGTATTTTAACTCATAAAGAATAGAGATTTTTTTAATAGAACCAATGGAAGCATAATAAACCCTGTAGCTTATTGGAACACCAGTAATGTAATATCAATTTAAAATACTATTAATACAAATACTTAAACTTGATATTTCTGAATCCAATGAACTATGAAAAGTCTCATTAGAAAAGTGTTGTCAGGCTAAAAGATCCAGATAAGCTCCAGCTGCTTCATACTTTCCCTTGTGAGGTTTTACAGTTAATCCCAAATTTAATATAGGGAGCTATACCTAAATCTTGATTCCTACTGTGATCCATAACCTAATAGGTGCAGATAACAACAACAATGCGCTCTTTGCTTCTACAAGCTTTCTCCAGGTACAGTAAATCCAGCAAAGAAAGTGCTCAGTTGGTGTTGATCTCATCCTGCATTATTCACCAGTCACCTGCTGACAGCACAAACTGCACATCATGCTGATTCACCTCACTCTTGATATTATTTCATGAGAAGACTGCAGGAATGTACAGTGTATCTTAGCGTATAGTACATACTACATTACTTGTTTGATCAAAACTGTTCAAAAGCTAGTTACTCCCTGTTTTAATTCTATGTAATAACAACAACTGATCATAATGAGCCTTAGTATTAGGCAAATACAACCTCAGATTAACAACAATTTATAAAATTCCCACAGAGCAATTCTTTATTTAACAAAAATTAGGACAACCTGGTGCTGCTATTCATCAGCCCTTTATTAATTAGAAAAAGGAAAGACATAAGTAATGGTCTCAGAGAAGCAATTGTTGATGTACATCAATCTGGGTTATAAAACCATTTCCAAACAAATTGGAATTTAACATTCTAGTGGAAAGCATTCAAGACAGTTGCCAATCTTTCTAGGACTGGATGTCCCAGCACATTCACCTCAAGGTTAGACCGAGCAATGCTCAAACTCTCAACAGGCCTTACTGATCATGTTAAATGTTAAGTCCTTGACAGCACAATTACAAAAAGAATGAACAAGTATGGTTTGCTTGGAAGAGTTGCCAGAGGAGTTGGTTTGTTTGGAGGAGTTCTCTTTCATCTAAAAAGAACACTTGAAGCACAATTGAGGTTCGCAAAACAGCATCTGAACAACCCAAAAGCCTTCTGGAGCAACAATGTTCCATGCATAGAAGAGGACAAATTGAAGTTGTTTGGCCTTAATGCCCAGCGCCATGTTTGGCAAAAAAAAAAAAAAAAAAAGCATTTCAGCCGAAACATCTCAAGCAGCCTGGTGGATGGGAGATGATTTGGCCTAATTTTGCCGCCATAGGACATGGGCCTCTTGCAGTTATTGAGTTGACCATTAACTCCTTTGTATACCAGAGTATTCCAGAGGCAAATATAAAGCCATCTTCCCAACAGCTAAGGCTTGGTTTAAAATGGGTCATGCAACAGGACAATGATCCAAAGCATACCAGTAAATCTACATCAGAATGGCTGAAAAAGAAAAGAATCAAAGTTTAAAATGGCCTAGTCTAAGTTCAGACCTCAAACCATTTGAAATGCTGTGGTGGGACCTTAAGAGATATGTCATTAAGCAAATGCCCGAAAACGTCAATGAAATTGAGTAATGTTATAAAGAGGAATGGGCCAAAATTCCTCCACAATGACGTGAGAGACTGATAGTCATATAGGAAATAATTCCTTCAGTTTATTGTTGTTGAAGGTGGATCTCCAAGCTATTGAGTCATGGAGGTACTTGAGGTTGGTTTTGTTTTTTATCATTTCCAAGATGGCTGCTGTAACAATCAAGTGTCCATTTAGTATGTTAGAATTAATAACATACTATCTATCCATCCATCTATCCATCCGATTTGTTGGGCATTTTATGTCATGGTAATCCAAATGATATTGCCAGAAATATAAATAAATATTAGCTTGCATTTTAGTTTATAGTCAGGGACAAAACATTGAGCTCATTTGGAGAAATGATTACGCCTGCATACTATTCTAAAATAGCAAATAGATTCTCGCTACCATTGGGCCTCAATTATTAATCTGGATAGGAATTAATTCGTAATAAACGAAATTTGGTATTTAAAAATCCTACCTATGCTCCTGAGTATGTATATTTTCTGCACTTTGTGAATGAAATTTCCTGATAAATTAGACTTAAGTGAAAGTATACAGTTGGTCATGCGTGAAAATCTTACTCACTTGAGGTGCAAGTACAAACCGGATTCCAAAAAAGTTGGGACACTAAACAAATTGTGAATAAAAACTGAATGCAATGATGTGGAGA
>JAQQZT010000002.1:21551046-21561859 GCA_030068275.1 Clarias platycephalus | reverse complement strand
CCACATCATTGCATTCAGTTTTTATTCACAATTTGTTTAGTGTCCCAACTTTTTTGGAATCCGGTTTGTAGTTAGTGAAAGTTAATAAATTGTGACTTATATATTCAATATATATAATATATTCAAGTATTATACAGTACAAAGGGAAAGGTTTTAACTGCATTAGCTATCTGATTCAGTTCCCATATGATTTGATAGCTGCAATTTGACACGCTCTCTAGTCAGTCATGTTGCTAACATAGCATGAGCATGAGCAACAAATACAGCCTAACATTGTTAAATATAGCCAGTTAATGTTGGCAAATTAGCAATTAATTGCTTACTCCATCATACTGAAACATTTTAATGAGGTAGTGACACGCTGGCTAGTCCGGTGGCTTCAAACACACACAGAGAGATAACTAGCGCACAAACTACATTGTGTCGAATGAGAAGTGAACGGTCAAATTGTATGATTCTTGATAGCGCTTTTTTCCCCTACATTAAAACTAATTGATTGGATGCTAAAATGACCCACTGGATTGATGTGCAGCATGCAGTGCTAATAATGCTCATAATTTAAATAATGCTCAAGTTAAGTATATAATAATAATGAAGTGTAACAATGTACAATCGATCAAATTTCTAATGAGTTTTATGTAAAGAAAACTTTCTGCTTAGGAATATTGGATGTTCAGTCATATGGGGAAGTTCATCTTAGATTAAACCTTTAATGTTAAGGTCATGTTGAAATATTGAAAACAGGTTACAAAATGGTAATTATGTTTAATTAATTTGCACATGCAGTCTTCTGTCCAGGGTGTCTTTGAGGCCTGCAGTAAAAATTCATTCACCTGTCTGCATAGATGCCACCCTACATTTTGTTTATTTATTTATTTATTTATTTGTTGCCTTGCACCTCCAGGGTCCGGGTTTGATTCCCGGCCAGGCTCGATTCCCGTCTCTGTGTGCATGGAGTTTGCATGTTCTCCCCGTACTTGGTGGGTTTCCTGCAGATTAGGCTAATTGGCGTTTTCAGATTGCCTGTAGTGTGTGTGTGACCATGTGTGTTTGCCCTGCGATGGATTGGCACCCTGTCCAGCATCCTGTACCCCGCATCCTAGGATAGGCTTCAGACCCCCCGACCCTAAATACAGGATGAAGCGGTATAGAAGATAGGAGATGACAAAAAACAGGACGTTGAATCTTCCTATATAGAACATGTTAAAATTTGCTTGTATTTTTTCTTTTATTTTTGGTGTTTGCATGTGAACGCCACTGGAATATGATTTTGTTATCGAATCTGCTCATAACTATTTTGGCCATTCTCTTCACCCCTTTGTGTACAATGTATTTAAAATAATTATAATATGTTTCACGACGTCACACTAATCATTATTCAGTTGTTTGATAAATGTATGTTGTACGTATAGACCAAATCGCATCAGAGGCACAAAATGGCTGTGTATGTTGTCGATGTAATGTCCCAGTCGTCCAGTTGGGGTGCAGCGACATGATAAATGGTGAGCAGACTGAGCGGTAGCAGCAGGGTTTCTACACTATCACAACCTCTCTTAATGAAGCTCGCTGGCAGAGGTGATCCACAGCTGGTCTCAAGCTTTCCATTGCACCTTGCAGCGACCATTATTCAGAATGGCTGCTGCAGCTCAGTGCTGTTATGAGAGCTTATTCAAGCCCTTTTGTCTCATGCTGCCTCACAGAGTAGACACAGGATTCCCCCTGCTGGACAGACACTAGTGGAGTAAAAGCATATCCAGGTCGAAAACATTTTAAACATTTTATAAGAATTTTTTTTATTTTTTTTTTATTAACCAAGTGCACAAAGTGCGTCTCCAAATTGGCATTTAATATAGGTTGCAACCAGTGCATACAAATACACAAAACTATACATTTAGATTTTATTTAATCCCAAGGATAAGTTGTAACAGAACCCCAAACAGATTCCTGCAGAAGTATAATTTTAGCACACATTCTGTTGTAACCATCAGGCTCAGACTATTGGAACGATGAGCTCTGTAGTCACACAAGGGACACGACAGGGTACATGAGACTTTCAGTTGTCCCCAGCTGCTCAACATTATGCTCATCCAGAGTGTTAATAGATAAAAGAGAGGCTTTTGACTGAAGGCACAGCCTTTGTCGTGCTAAGTGAGGATTACGGAGTATCTTACCGGTGGTGATCAATCAATTTGTTAGTGGTGATTGCCGCTCAGATGGAGCACTCAATCAGAATGGTCTCCTTTCCCCTCTCCCAGGTTCGGCTAGTTACCTTTCCCGAGCACAAATGAGGGCGAGGAGTGTTTATGTAAATCAGAACAGAAAGAGATCACAAAGCCATTGTTTTGGTCCTCAGGTGGAGTGCACTTTAGTGTGTTGAAGATCTTTGTAACCTGTGGCCACTTGTAAAACCAAAGTGGTTATGATCAGTACAGTGGGATTAGCTGAAGTGTGTAGCAGTGTGCTGAAGGAATGAATAAATGCTGGCATATTACATGATGGAGTGAGATTGATTTGCGCAGTCAGACTGCCTGTAAAAGCTCTTGCCGAGCCCACTGGGTGCCTGTTTGTTTGGATGTTTTGTTCTTTTCCAGGATAATTGAAATAATTAATATGAGTTATTGGCTTCAGATGGGATTTGAACCAGAAACAGTAACTCTTTTTTTTTTGTAAACAAATATTCACAACAGAATCGTAATTGTTACGTAGATTTGCATAATGCATGCGTATTTTTATTCCATTTCATTTGTAGTAAACGCAGCATAATCATATGCAGAAGCACATAATAACCAATAGAAATCTCGGAGGTTTGGGATGTTATGTAAATCTAATACATTGCAATGGAATACAGGCTGAGAGTGCAGATATAAATGGAATTTATTATGCATAGTCCCTGTCTTCATATTGCTCAATAAACAAGCTTTCCTAGGAGGTTGAAAAATATTAAAGGGCATATGCGATAAAAGCTTTGACTGACTGTCATATATTCGGATGTTTAATTTGTGATATTAATCACATGGGCCCGGTCGAGGCTATAGATGCCTCAATCCCAGGGGGGAAAAAAAGATGGATGGTGGCTGAAAGACCCGAGAGGTACATGGCACCAGATGCTTGTGCCTCTGAAAAGCAGAAGTGAGCTGCATTCTAATGGCCAGAGAGAAAATTGTATTTTAAAAGGAGCTGTTAAGGGCGCATATCGCTTTTTCCATCCTGTCCTTTTGCTCATGTTGCAAGCCAGCGAGGTTGGGGAAAAAACCCTGGCATGTTGCAGTGTTTGGTAATGGCGGCATTTTAATTACGGAGAGAGCTAATGAATCCGGCACAACCGGGAAGGACAAAGCACGGGAGTGATGCAGCACCGCAGCCCTGCACCTCTTTACAGCACCATGTCACGTCTCCACGCCACCACATTAATCATATGGCAGCGGGAATAAAGTGGAGCATCTGTAATGGGTACAAATGGTGTGGCGCTCAAGGACAATGCAAGGTCGAAGCACCCGGCGTTGGAGAGAAACCTGTGCACTAAACTGCAGGGCAAAGGAAATGACGTGATACACACATTGAGAATGTTCTTCTATTTCTATCCGTTGTGCATTAAAGGATAGAAATTAAATAATAAGAGGGCAAGGACAAAAACGAGGGTAAATTGGCTAAAAATGGAGTCGTGTTAAAAAAGAAAAAGGCGAAGCAGACTATACGTTAGCGTATCTCAGTGCTCAGTGTTACATGTTTACATCTGGCACCAAACACTGCACGAAGATAAGTACCCTGCTTTGCATTACCAATTTGTGCTTTTGCAAGTAGTGAAACATTGATGCGCACTGAAATGTAATTAATCTTGGCGCTTGCTTTGGGTTTGCATATATTAAGCATCTGCTCGTTCTCTAATAAGTGTGAGCAAAGGTACCGTGATCGTTCCATTAATTCGCCTAAAAAATGATGCATTCTATCACACTCCCCCTGCAATTAATTCCCATGAACACATCTAGTCTGAATAAAGCTTCACAATGTGGCAGGTATGGCAAAGGATTAAACAAGTCAATAACAGGACACTCTTGGGTACATTAAAGCTATGCACGGATCAGTAGCATTTGCTTTAAATGCTTGTGAACAATAATATACAGTACATGATTCCACTTTTTTTTATTATTAAAGTACATAGTTAGCTCCTTTTTTAAATAAAGAGCTGATTCATATTTATAGAGTACAGCCTAAATTGAGAAGATGCTTTACTTCGTATAGTTAGCATGACTAATCCCTGTCAAATCTTTTGTTGCACTCCCATCTCCATAATGGACCATTATAATGCAACAAAAGATTTGGTTCTTTTTTTGTCAGCCCCAGCCCCGGATTCAATTCCCAATACTCAAACCCCATCTACTGGATGCAGTGCCGTTCCCAAGCCCGGATAAAATGGGAGGGTTGCATCAGGAAGGGCATCAGCATAAAAACCTGCGCCAAGTTGCGTGCAGTCCAGTTGGTCCATTGTGGCAACCCATCGACAGGATCAGCCGAAAGACGAACAACAACATATACACCAGGCCCAGATTACATAGCAAAAAAATAATTACATTTTAACAAGTGATAATAGCTTTAATATTGTTAATCTAGTAATTCTTATTACAAATTTCCTGTAATTCGAATACAGACAGCCGAAACCAAGATTGGCCAGTGGCCAATCATGTATGGATGTGGTGGCCAGTTCATGTATGAAAATGATTCCTCGTGCTCCCAGAACACGGTTTGAGTCCTGGAATATGCCTGTGCCATCAGGAAGGAAAACCCCCATAGATGTGACAATATATGTGATCATTCATGTAGTCGTTTTTTTTGCAACACAGTTTTGCTGACCCTAGACCTGACCAACTGAAGCAAGCCCAGATCATAACACTGCCTCCAGAGGCTTGTACAGTGGCCACAATGCGTGATGGGTGCATTGCTTCATGCGCTTCCATTCTTACTTTGGCACACCTGGAATAAGGTCAAACTGAACTCATCAGACCACATGGCCTTTTTCAAACATCGCTCCAAAGCCCAATCTTTATGCTCCCCAAGAAATGTGAGCTCATGGTAATATTTCTGAAAGAAAATTGATCAGAGAGGAAACATTACAAAACTAAGAGATTTGGCTGGGTTTTTGGTTTGTTCAAAATTACCTGGTACAATTTATTTCTTTCAGTGAAGAGCATGCTTTAATAAGCAGCGAATACAAAGGTAGAAGGTGAATATCAACCTGTACCCGGGTAGTTAACAGCCATTCGGACTGCTAACAGGTGCTGTGTGTTTGTGTGTTCTGCAGGAGGAGGAGGCAGGTGAAGGGCGCTTCAGCTTCGCTGCCTACGGGATGGGCCCTGCGTGTCTGCAGGCCAAAGATGGCATGGCCATCAAGGGCAACAACAACGCGCCTGCCTCCAGCATGCCACCCGAGAAGAGCGTGGAGGAGATGCGCAAGCTCTTCATCAGCCGCGCCAAGCGCATCGACACAGTGTCGCGGGTTGCCTTCCCACTCGTCTTCCTCATTTTTAACATTTTCTACTGGATCATTTACAAGATCATCCGTAGCGAGGATATTCACAAGCAGTAAATATTCAAAGAAAAGGGTGAGATCTGAGCTGGAAAAGCTGCCGCTATCGCTGCCCACCGCCCCCCTCCCCCCCACCCCTCTTTCCCCTTTCCCTTTGCCCAATTCCCGTCCTCAGCACTCACTTGCTTTCAGTGCCGAGCCCCTGGCAGAGGTATTTCTAGATATTCGTTTTCTTTCTTCTGTCCTTTTCCTCCATTTCCCCTGAATAATCTGGACCTGTGCAATACGATGCAGTAAAATGCATGATATATGAATGTGGCAATATATTTACTAAAAAAAAAAAATCTACATAAAAATGGCAACATAAATATTCGACTTTTACAAATACATCAGAGAACCTCTGAGCAAACTAAAATTCCAGGGGTTGTTGCTCTTGTGTGGCATATTTTTTCTTTTTTTTTCCTTTGCAACTTGAAGACATGCTGCATTATAGGGGTGTAAAGGAGATTACACGCAGCACTGTAATATGTCAAGTATTTAAAACGAAACTCAAATTATTTCAAGAGAGATGACTGGAAAACGGAAAGGGTTTTAAAGAACGCCATGCGGTTCGGTGCTTCCATATATAAGTAATGCAAGAGTCGCTGGAATATATCTATATCTATGTCTAGATTTGCTTCAATATATGTATTGCAAGCACTTGTCAATGCCCAGATAAACAGGACGTCATGATGATGATGATGAAGTCCTGTCATGATGTCACCTTACCAGTGAAAGCTTGACGAGTGACCGTCAAAAATATATTGTTTATACCAGCTGTGGTCAGTGTGAATTTTTTGTCCGAGTTACATCATTTACTCATGTGCCAAGTGAACAGCATGTTGCTGTACCATGTTCCTCAGCTTTTGTGATCAACAAGAAAAAAAAAAAAAACAAGAAAGAAACTATGGGCTATAAACCTTTATTGCTTTATTTATTCAGACGACAGACATATTTACAAGCTATGTATTATGACGTGACTGAGGAAAACAAGAGGAAAACGTATGAGAAGTGTTTTAACTATCAGCTCCATCGGTTTGCATTTCCGCAGCATAGACATCATGAAAAAGAAAGAAAGAAAAAAAAAAGTGATCATTTTCTTCCCCTTAAAGGCATCATGTTGTTTTTCAGCGTCGGCATCGGCTCCAGCAGAAAATGTTATTTTTATAAGCAGTCAGCTCAACCATACACTTAAATATATATTTAACAACCAAACGTGTATTACTGTGACTTTTAACTCTGAATCAAAGTATGTATTCGTGCAGCAGTCTAAATCATTTGCAATGTATTTAAATATGATGATTTCGGTTACAACAAGCTTCCATGGATTACATCCTCATCCGGCTTCTCTATGCAATAAGAATATATGCAATTATTTTCTTTTTCTTTTCTTTTTTTTCCTCAAGTGGCCCAGGGTCACATTACCAAAATGATATGTATGTTATTTATTTATTTATTTATTCATTAATTCATTCATTCATTCATTGGTTCATTCATTTTCAATGGCGCACTCAGTCCACTATCCGTGACATGGCGTCCTTCTTTATGTTATGCGCATTGTTTTCTTTTGTTTAGGGTTTTTTTTGGTGCCATTTTTCCCTCTTTGCTAATGTTTTATATTCTTGACAGAAATGAAAGTACATTCTCACCACGCGAGGTCCTGGAGGCAGTGTGAATTATGATTCATTACCATTCACGGGACTGGTGCAGTGTTTCGCTCCATTCGACATTCTGTTTATCCACTTGATTTGTTTTCTCGGCCAAAGAGTAAATCTTCTTAAAGCATTGCCACTGCCTTTCAGCTACGCAAAAGCTAGTACCTGATGTAAAGGGGTTTACCTGTTTATGAGAAATATGTGTACTATCTTTCTCATTGGTCAGTATGTTGTTTATCCCGTAAGGTAATCTGGTTAGCTTTAATTAAAAAAAGAATAAGAAAATGCAACAACGCGTTATATCATAGCTATGTTTTTGTTTTTTTTTGTTTTTTTTGTAGCGTTGCCTAGAGAAATGTGATTGAATTAACAAGAGGTGTAATTACTTCATAAGGCCCATATTTATTCATTTGTTATATAAGTATATTTCGAATATCGGTTCATAGATCTGAGATGAGAAATGAATGTAGCACATTAGAGTTGTATTAGAGTGGGACTGGCGTGGTGTGCCGGAGTGCAATCATCACAGAACTTCCCAGTTTAACACGTTCCTTGCTCCAGGACAGATGATTCAGCTTGTGCAAGGCATGAAAATTGTGTGCCGCACTGAATCATGACGGGGAAATGGGAAAAATCCTAAACCGTGTTGTTCTGCGCTCCTCCACCAAGCCACTCCGTCATGATAATTCATAGGAATCCTCACATATCTTTATTTACATTATTTTTTTTTTTTGTTAATATATTAATGAAAGTCCTGCAAGTAGATGATGCAAGTACTGAGCTCTCTTGACCATTGACCATTCAGAACACGACACTGATCATGCATTAGTATTCACTCTGTTACCGAATTTGTAGCACTTCTGCAAAGCAGTTATGAAACTGCAATAATCTGCAGTTTATTCTTTCTATAAATAGATAGGTAGATTTCAATTTTGATTTGTAGCATTCAATTTAAGAATCACTTTCGTCCTTCATGCTGACATGCATTCAGATGCTCCACTCATACACTAGTTGTATATTGTACTATTTACATTTCGGCTTTATACATTTCTGTAAGCTGTGAAGTCAAATCAAACGTCACCAATGTTTTAACACGTGTCGACAACATTTGTAAAACTGATTATGCTTCTCTAAATGTTGCTGTTCCCCCAACATCCCCCCCCCCCTCCAACACACCCCGAATACCCTTGATGATTAACGCTGCTCCAAGCCACTTATCGTACTCACGCTGCTGTTTTGTCCTTTATGTGTAAGACTGCATTCACACACGGATCCTCTCCTTAACTACTAGCTATGGTACTAGAGACTGGAAGATCACAGAGGACTAATAGTGATTTGGGAAGGAGGACAGCGCGACGTGAAACATCTGCTATGTGCAACCGAGCCTTTACGAGGCAAAACTATCATGCAAATATCAAATTAAAAAGTTTGCATTGGTTCTTTAAATTGTCAGTTTATGAGGCATGATATGATTTCTTTTTTTTTTTCTATCGATACCTTTTTATTGCTAGCTCTTGAAGGGTGATCACTGAGAGTGACTTTAGGCATGACCGTTTCTTGTGACTCGAAGCCATGAAGAAGGTTTTCTGGGTTGTTTTTTGCATAAGCTTGTATGGCCTTAATCTGTGTTTTTCATTTCTTGTTTTACTTGCGTATATCATGTATTGGCACAAAGTGCACATCTTCATTTGCGAATTATCCTAATTAAAGTGTGCAATTCTCTTTTAAGGAGTAAAAAAAAAATACAGCTAATGTGTTCTTTTTTTTTCTAAATCTGAAACATAGAATATTTTGCATGAATATAAATAATGGCAGATATTTTTGGCTTGTACAGAAATGTGAGCACTTTGAAGAAAAAAAAAAGGAATGTACCATTTCTGCTGTATCTGTATATAATTAAATATTTATTGAAATATGTCATTATGCTAAAGCTAATTCTACTATTAAAGGTTTTCTGAACAAAGTCTCGGAACTGATTTTTCTTCTATCACAAAGTTTACTTATTTATTAAACTAAAGAGCGTCGTGATCTTTAAAAAAAAAAAAAAAAGAGCTCTCTTGTTTGTATTTGGTTATGAAGTCCTAATGACTATGAGGCTCTTGTGTGTTTTTGTAAGGCTAAAGTGATGACACAAGTGTGTATGTGTGTGTGTTATATTACTAATGCACCCAAAACAACCATCAATAAATAATGTTGATGGTATTTTGCTATTTTCCAGGATAAACATGAGTACTGCACCAGTCAAAATTGTTGACAGAGTGGCAGGATGTTCATAGTAAATTTTCGTGATTTCTGTTCTTGATTTTATTATTCTGGTGTGCAAGTCTCAGTTTGTTCATGCAGCCCCGTGACTACCAATCCATCTTGCTTTAATACTGAATATAAATGATTTATTTTGCATGCTGGTTCATTATAGCAACATATCACTGTAGTGAATAGCGGTATGCAGTCAAGATTAATCTTAACCTTTAATAATCCGCCACGCTTGCAGTGCAGACGGCAACAGTGGCTTTTAGTGGTTAGCACAGTCACCAGGCGCATCTAGGGTCCGGGTTCGATTTCCACCTTTGTGTGTATGGAGTTTGTATGTTCTCCTCATGCTTGGTGGGTTTCCTCCGGGGACTCCGGTTTTCTCCCGCAGTCCAAAGACATGCAGATTATGCTAATTCCTTGTAGTGTGTGTATGTGTGCAATGGATTGGCACCTTGTCCAGTGTGTACCCCAAGTCTACTGGGATAGGCTCCAGGCCCCCTGCTACACTGTATACAGGATAAAAGCGGTATTAAAGATGCATGTGAGTGAATGACTTGCAGTTATTTTTTTTATTTTTTTTGACATTTTTTGTCAAATGTTTTATTGGGCTACTATGAACATTTAGGAACTTTCAACCAAATAAAGAATGTTTTTTCTCTTGATAGCCGCATCCAACAATTAACGATAAAATAAATGCATTCGTCCTTATTGGGACCAAGACAATTTACGGATATAGGTTATAACAGTTTGTGGACACTTGACAGAGTTCTCTCATAGCAACCTTGGCAAATTATGTCTTTCGTTGAGCTTGGGATATTGTTAGGCTGGAACAGGTTTGGGCTCCTTCCAGTAAAGGGAACTCTTGCAGGGGTAGTTTGGATTTCTTCAAGTCTGTCCTAAATCTAAAAAACCGAGGTACATACAGGTGAAACACAAAAAATTTGAATATCATGTAAAAGTTCATTTATTTCAGTAATGCAAATTGGTGAAAAAGGTGAAACTAATATATAAGACAGACTCATTACATGCAAAGCAAGATAGTTTAAGCCGTGATTTGCTATAATTGAGATGATTATGGCTTACAGCTCATGAAAACCCCAAATCCACAATCTCATAAAAATTTGAATATTACATTCAATCAATAAAACAAGGATTGTACATAGAACATATCGGACCTCTGAAAAGTATAAGTATGCACATGTACTCAGTACTTGGTTTGGGCCCCTTTTGCAGCAATTACTGCCTCAGTGCGGCGTGGCATGGAAGCCATCAGCCTGTGGCACTGCTGAGGTGTTATGGAAGACCAGGATGCTTCAATAGCGGCCTTCAGCTCTTCTGCATTGTT
>JAQQZT010000002.1:21534707-21548762 GCA_030068275.1 Clarias platycephalus | reverse complement strand
ATTCATACACATTCACATTCCATACAAACTTAAATAATTCATTTGATTGTGTGAAGCTGCTTTGTGACAATGACAATGTAAAATTGAATTGAATTGTCCATTCATTAGGAAAACCTGATCATTCATGCAGTGTTCTTCAATGTTCAGACCACTTCAGAGTTTGAAACTTCTTCCACATGATGTCAGAAATGTATAGACAGTCATAGTTTAACATACAGCGTTTATTCAGAAATGAATGTTGTAAAGTGCAGGTACAACTTATAGGACAAGTTCACAGTTTACTTATAAATGATACCGCCTGTGGGAAGACATTTTTTGAGAGATGTGCTGTGTTGGTTTCAGCTGCTCTAAAGCCTTTTCCACAGTGTGATCACTCAAACAGGGTCTGCGGTGATATTCTCTGAATGCTTCTTTAATCTGGTCTTGTACAGTTGGCTGATGGATGGCAGGCATTACCCGATTATCTTTTCTGAAGTGCGGATGATGCAGTACGTTTTTTGTTTTTTTTCCCCTTGGCCTGAGCAGAAGCAGCACCAACCAGACAATTATGGAGGATGTCAAGATGAAGTCAGTGATAGCTGTGTAGAACTGGACCAGTACTGCCTGGGGGAGATTGAATTTCTTGAGCTGTTACAGGAAAAATAGTCTTTGCTGAGCCTTTTTATGATACTGGCTATGTTTCGATCCCACTTGAGATAGCTTAAACTGACACGACCAAGGTATTTGGTTCTCAACCACTTTAACGAGTCCCTGAGAGCAATTTGGGAATCGAGGGGTTGTTTTTATTCCTGAAATCAATAACATCTTATTCTTTTTTATTATTATTATTATTATTGTGATATTCAGGTCAAAGTTATTGTGCCTGTACAAAGTTGCCATTTATTTGTATATGGTCTCATCATTGTTGAAGCCACAAACTTGAGGAGCATGACAGATTGGTCCATAGAGGTACTGTACAGTCGTTGGTATATTTGGGGACAAATAAGGAGTAGACCACGCACCAGGGAGCTGAACCAGTATCGAGGGTTATTACGCCTGACATGTAATTTTCAATCAACACATACTGCTGACTGTCTGTCAAGTCCTCCATGATCCAATGGTAGATGCAGTTTGGCAGGTTGCTTGTCCAGCAACTGTATTAAAGGCTAAGGTGAAATAAATAAACAAGATTCTAGCGCATGTACCAGCTGTGTCAGGATTCTAGTGGATGGATTGTTCATCTATATTTAATACACCCTTAACCAAACTGTTGGCTCCTGCAAACTGCAAGGAGCTCAAGCAAGTCCTTTGTGGGTGCACTTTGCTTGATCATAGAATAAGAGATTAGATCTGGGCCAATGACTTTCCTAATAAAAACAAATGGAATTTTTTTTTTCTTTTTTTCTAACTTATCTGTTTGTTTGTTTTTTTAGCTTGTCAAGATTTTGGGTAATAGCAATGGTTAAATGCCTGCATCATGAGAACTCATTTCTAAGAACATAAAAACAGTCGACTGTTACAAAGTGGTGATGCTTGACTCGAGTGGTGATACCGTCCACATCATTAGTTACACCCATTCAACTGCCCATTAACACAAATACTTAATCAGCCAATCACATGGCAGCAGCTCAACGAATTTAGGCATGTAGACGTTCAAAAAACAATCTGCTAAAATTCAAAACATCAGAATGGGGAAGAAAGGTGATTTACACGACTTTGAACGTTGCATGGTTGGTGGTGCCAGACAGACTGGTCTGAGAATTTCCGAAACTTCTGATCTACTGGGATTTTTTTCACACACCACCTTTAGGATTTACAGAGCATGGTTTGAAAAAAATAAATTATCCAGTGATTGAAGTTCTCTGGATGACGATGTCATAGGTCAGAAGAGAATGGCCAGATTGGTTTAAACTGATGAAAAGGCAAGAGTAACTCTCACAACACATCAAACCTTGAAGCAGATGGGCTACAGCAGCAGAAGACCACACCAGGTGCCACTCCTGTCGGCTAAGAACAGGAAACCGAGACTACAATTCACAAGGGCTCACCAAAACTAGACCATAGAAGATAGAATAAAATATTGCCTGGTCTGATGAGTCTCAATTTCCGCTGTGATGGTAGGGTCAGTAATAGTGTATACATTCATCCTGACTTGTATCAACAATTCAGGGTGGTTGTGTAATGGCAAGGGGGATATTATCTTGGGTCCTTTCATATTAACTGAGCATTGTTTAAATACCGAAACCTACCCGAATATTGTTGCTGACCATGTCCATCCCTTTATGACCATAGGAAGATACATCATGTCAAAGCTAAAAGCATCTCACACTAACTTCTTGAACTTATGAAAATGAGTTGACTGGACGAGAATGGCATCAGTCACCAGAGAGCCCTTTTGCAACGTGGTAGAACAAGAGATTCACATTATGAATGTGAAGCCAGTAAGCCGGCAACAAATGTGTGATGTCAATACAGACCAAAACCTTTATGGATTTTTCCAGTACCTTGTTAGACCTTTGCCATGAAGAATTATGGAAGTTCTGAAGGCAAAAATAGGTTGAAGTCAGTCAATATTAGCAAGGTGTACCTAATGAAGTGTCCACTGAGTGTAAATCTTGAAATATAACGATACCTTTTAATATCGACTCCCTAAGCAAAGGAGTATGCAGCTGCATAGTACATCTCATGTTGCAGGCTTTTATTAGGGCACTCCATCTGTTGTATGGGTCAATGCCAGCTGAGGAGGACATCTTGAGCTCATGTGGTGAGAACTACAGCATGCATATGATGGAGGGAAGCAGTGGTGTTTCTGAACAGTAATCTTGCACCTCCCGCTGACACATTTACTTCAGTCTGATGAGTTCTACACAGTAGCAGCTACACTTAATTCAATTTCTCAGGTACTACATATGGCCATGTCTCCCCCCTCGCCATTTTTCTTAATGTAGTGTGTAGAAAGAATGCAAAGACCTCAGCACTATTATTTGTTGTACTGTGGCATAAAATAAAGTTACACACAATTTGTAGATTTTGGGGAATACGTCTGGAGTTTAAATAATTACAGGGAACACTGCCCAATTAAGTTATGAGAACATTTATTCAAAAAACCAAGTAAACTAAAGATTTCTTACCAGACAAGATATACCTGCCACCCACTTTGAGGGCCAACATCTCAAATTCAAACTTGTGTAGTGTTGGAGATTTATAGATAAGAAAACCCACCCTGATGTGCCACAGACTGGAAGTGTGCAAATACAGATGGAGGAGCAAGCTGATTTGACATGTGAACTGGGACCTGTTATGAAAAAAATCAAGCTTTGCCTTGGGGTATCATCTGCAGGAATGAGTAAATGTTACCTTGAAAATGGTAAGTTTTTAAAGAATCAAGCTGCACTAAGATTGCAATTGGAAAAAATAAAATCAATAGCGTACTGCAAAACACACAGGGATCAAAACAGTACATCAAGTTTATTCTGTTCTCTCATCAGCAGAGTTGTTAAAATATGTAATTCTTGATGAAGTGCAACAGTAGAAGGCAAACAGGATTCTTTACATGCTAGTCACTCAGACACAACCATGATTTGACTTGGCGACAATTCCAAATAAAACCATTTTTGCACTTTGACCTGACAAGCGGGCGCTAGCAATACACAGGATTGCCCGAGCAGTAAAAACACGTTCCTTTAAGAAACAGGGAGAGAACGCTAAAACAAACAAAAAAAAAAAAACTGAAACAAACAAAAAAAAAAATTCTGGGTTTTTCCTTTTCCACAATTCAAGTAGTTTGTCTACAACAAATTCGAGTTCAAACTCAAATGAGGAGTCCAGATAAAGGGGATATGCCATTCTGCAGCCCAGGAGCAGCATGGCAGACAGGATGAGGAAAGCTGTTATTCAGGGTGACTTGCATCAGCAGTGATCTGAGACAAGTTTTGCTTCACTGGCGTGGTCCTGCGTAACGCCCCTCGCTGGAGCCTGCACCGCGCCCGGCCCCAAAACTTGGCTTCTGAGCCATGCCTCCTCGAGGAGGGGGGCCCCTTGGCCCTCCTATCCTGTCCCGTGGTCCTCCTGGGCCTCTGGGACGAATGTGCCTCTCCCCTTCACGTGCTGAACGCGTTTTCTTTTCCTCCACATTCAAACGAACATCACCCCGCAGCTTAATGGGCTACAACACACAAATTAATGTTATAAAAAAAAATCTATTAAAAAAAAAAAAAAAAACTATCAATTATTCCATTGTCAGACATACCCGATTGCTCAGGATCTTCTGTACGGGCTCTGAATCATCAAAAACCACAAACCCAAAGTTGGGCAGCTTGCCACCACTGTTGATCCTCAACTCCAATACCGTTCCATACTCTGAAATCAGACAAATAATGCTTAAATTAAAATGTCCATACACACAGAATCTGAAACATGCATGTATACTTCCCCATAGGGACAAAGGCTTACGTTCAAAGAACTCTTTCAGCTCCGCCCTGTCCACATCATGTGGCACATTTCCCACAAAGAGTTGCTGGCTGTCGGGATACCGGACCACCCGCCTGACCTCAGGCTCTCCACTCTCTCCTTCCCGCACTACAAAACACAACAGCAGTTTTAGAGATTAAGCCATGATTTACATTACTTTACCCCTGACATGTCAAAAATTGCTCCTGGCCGAACCGTATTATAATGTATTGCATTATAAAAACTTAATTTGGTGGGAAGACATGCAATTTTATTTAGTGAGGGCAAAGGAAGGGTGCAGCATGTAGTTAAGCTTGCTGAAGGCAGTCTCAAATCATCCCAGAGAAAGAAAGAAAAAGCCATTTTCTCGTAAAGACTGGGCCTTGTGTAATTACTTTGATTAAAATGACCCAATTATTTCTGGCAATGGCAAACCCATAAGCAGAAGACAGAATTTACAATGGCAGTGAATGAACAACCCAATGCAACCGATTTACACAGAGTGCATTTAGGGCGGCACAATGTCTATATGGTGTTGCATACCTCCTGGTCTTGGAGCTCTCGGTGCTGAAAGGGGTCCTGGTCTTTGTTCACGTGGTCTCTGGTCTCTCTGAGGTCTCTGTACTGTGGTCTGGGGTTCGGGTTTTACTTCGACTCTGGGCTGATGTAACAAGGCAATCAATATATAACCAAAGGAAAAAAAAAAAAAAAAAAAAAGGTTGTTAATTTTGCACATCCCTGTTTAACTAATTTCTATAAGATGCTTCATCACTCGGTCATGAAAATTGCTAGCACAAAAAGTTATGTGAAATTCTGAACTCAAACATAAGAAATCCAAAAGTCCTGACTTGAAGCAAGGGTTAAAAATCAAACAAAACTTACAATATAAAATGCTGGATGCTGTTGATCACCACAGCAATTATAACTCAAGGTGGATTGCGTCATTCAATGTCAAAGCATCCTGTCAAGTTTAGACTACAAATTAAAATTCAAACGATGAGCTGTTTATGATAGCACACCTGATTTGCTGGAGCTTTGACTACGTGAGGGGGGATTCCTGAAGCTGGCACCACTCCTCCCTGGGGGAGATTCTTACTGGTGACTAAAGCCCATGAGAAAGGCTGAGGGGGGAAAAAAAATAAGAAATTTACCTTAGAGCCCACAGTCTATACTTGTACTATAATTTAAATAGTTTGTTGAGCAAATCTTATGCACTGTTATTGGTATTTGTCAAATGAAATTAGGAGCAATAATGCGTGCCTACTTAAATGTTTAAGCTTTCTTAGAACTTAAATGATCTGTTGAAGCTAGATCAGTAATGAGCACATACCCGGTTTTCGTCTGGTACGGTGGCTGCAGACTCAGCGGGGGTAGGTGAGGGTGGAGCTCTTGGGCTTTTCTCCACATTCAGAGGCTCAGCCTGGCTTGCTGAATCCTGTTTCAGTTCCACAGCAGCTGCCTCAGGCTCCATCTCAGGTTCAGGATCAGGTTGGGGCTCTGGGGATACAGATACCTCCTCCTGAGGAACCTCTGGCTCCACACTGAAATGACACGCCCATGTTTACACTTTGACCACTGTGATAAATGATTAACAATACATTGCATATTGCTGTCTTTTAGACAAAAAGTAAAGCCTTCCTTATTAATCCAAGTTTAGTTCCCTCAAAATTGTGCAACTACAAGGCAGGTATACTTTGCTCAAGGTGGCCTACATTAGATATTGGAATCAGTTACCATTGCATCAGGTAAGATTGGGTATCTAATTTAAGTACAGTGGAACTTCGGATTACAAGTGTTCCGCAAGACGAGCAAAGACTTAATAAATTTTGACTTGAAAAACGAGCATTGTCTTGGTTTACGAGCACCGAGTATCATGTATCACGCATGCGCTTCTTGTTTTGACGGCGAGCGTCACGTCATCACAACTGAGCCAACGGTTTTTCTCTCTTGCACTGCAGAATTGTGGGTAATCGTCTCTCCTGCTGGGTCTAAGTGCTCGTCTCTTAGTCTTATAATCAACATCCGTGCACGCGTGTACTGTTTACTATAACACTGACCATGTGAGTGTGTAAAACATTTTATTTTGTGTTCGGAAGCGCGTGTACACAGCGTGTGTACTGTTTCTTATAACATACATGTGCGTGCGCGCGCGAGTAAAGCAAAAGAAATTCTCAATACAGAGGTTAAAAATCAATTTTCTTCCTCAGCTCATAGCGGTGTGTGTGTGTGTGTCTGTGCGCGAGCGTAATTTGACACTGTGCTGGCTGTGGGTGTGAAGCCACCTTCAAAAACAAGCGCACGCACGCGCGAGAGACACACTCTCAGAAGAAACTCAGCTCTGTCACGGTTCTTTTCAGAGGTAAGGTGCTGGTTAATTTGTTTTATTTTTACTTTATATAAATTATTTTTATGTATTTATTTTTTTGGGCTGTAGAACGAAAAATTTAAGTTTCGATTATTTCTTATGGGAAAATTTAATTTGGTTTACGAGTGTTTTGGAATACGAGCCAACTTCCTGAACGAAATATGCTCGTAATCCGAGGTTCCACTGTATGTGGATTCAACATCTGAATGACAGTTCATTTGTAATAAAAGCTTCACTTAATTGTTTTAATGCAAGGCTTGACCATTTCAACACCATCTAAAAAACACCCTTTCTTTAAACTTTAAGTGGTAACAGGACACATTAAGCCAAGCAACTGATAAGTTATGACAATAAGCAAAATTAACATTGCAATCATTGCACCCCACCACAGAACAAGGCCCAACCTTGTACACAGTACCTATAAAACAAGCCCCACGTTTATTTTTTTTTTTAAATATGAAATTCAGTTGGATATGGGGCTTGTTAAATAGGTCCCATATATGCACAATATGTGTTTCTCCACCTAGTGTGCATATATGCGACTATTTACATTTAGGCACTTATCCAGAGCGACTTACATTTTTATTTCATTAATTTGGCCATCGAACTTTACCATTTGTTAGTTAGTGACAGCTTCTTTTGTCGTCAAACGGACAGAAATAGAAAATGGGACATTACCAAGGACTCTGTTCATAGAAAGCAGCCGCCTCTTCCTGCTGCACCTCAGGCGAGTTCACCCTCTCCTCCAGCTCCTCCACTTCCTCTTCAGACTCTGGAAAGGTAAGAGATGAACAATGATGCCATGTGCAATGCACATAGGCTACTAGCATGAAGGCAACATGCAAGTGGCTCACCCTCAGGAGGTTCAGAGTCAGAGTCCCCAAAGACTTCATCCTGATAGCGGAAGATGTCATTGTGCACATAGAACTTGTTTGCAACAGTGCCCTGAATCAAAGAATATTTAAAATAAATAACAGGGAAGGTGTTGCTGACATGATAGAAAAATCATTAAGAATATAAAGAAGAGAAAAAAGTTTATCAAAATATGCAACCTCAAACAAACCTAATAAGTTTATTTATAAAACTATCTATTCTAAATGAAAATTTTATAAATAAAGTTAAAACTTTATTTTAATAACCATATCTGTGGTCATTTGTGGTCTTATGTAGTCAGTCACAGGTACTAGTCACATGACAGTAGGAAAATCTTTAATGACCTCAATAATGAAAGAAAACTGGGCTTAAGACCTCTACATAGTGTAATAAAATGCTAATGATATCTAAAGAGTTGGATGCTGTACCTCAGGGGCCAACACAAAGGTCTGCATGAATTTTCTCATGGGCTGCATGTTGTTGGACAGCTCTCCCATCACCTGCACCACAACCCCCTCGTTCAGAGTAGCATGAGCATCAACATGCCTGATTTTGGTGTGGCAGTCACGGAAGCTTTGAGACATCACCTTTTTATGAATTTCCTATCCAGAACAAAGGAAAAAACAACATTTTAGAACACCAAACTATGAGAGGACACTTAATAGAGGCTGGTAAAAGGGGGTACTTACCGACTGCCCATAAACAGCCTCTGTGGGTTTGCCATTGTTGTCCAAACCACCATGCACGTAAGAAGAATTCTTGCCATAAAACCTATAAATATACTTTTTTTAATTAAAGAATAACTGATAAAACAGTAAATATGGCTGAGAACTTTAGTATTTCGTTTGCACTGAAAAACATGAAATATCCAGCATGATTCCAAGACATAAAATAACAATTAATTTCATCCGTTTTTAATGACAGATTTCAAACCAAAGGGCCCTGAATCAACACCATTGATAAAGATGTGTATAAATTCAAAGTTTCTAAAGTATGCATTTTGCAGAAAATAACCCAAAACTGTATTTTAAAGACTGTCTCGAAGTAACTGTCACATTACCCACCCTGAAGTCTAGCAGCTGTGAAGAATAAACCATGCCAAAGAACAAAAACCCCTGCTAAGGCAGCACAAAATTAGCATCACAATCATTCTCAGTGCAATTCCATAGATATCATACCACATGACCTTAAACCTGAAGCATTAGTCTACAGAAGAAAAGGCAGGAATTAAAATTTTAGGGTGAATAAAACACCTTGTCGTGGTCAGAAAGATCAAACTTGTTCCAAATGTTTAAATATTATAATATTCACTTTCCCAGTTTTAAAAACAAAATGTGTGTACCGAAGGAATAAAGCGAGTCACGTCTACATGTGCGATCTTGTCAAAAAGTGCTAGTAAAACAAAATGTTTATCAAGACTGATTTCCTCACCTACCTGTCTTGAGTTATTTTCAGCAGATTAGAAATAAACTAATTGTCACTATTACATAATTACTAGGAATTATTTAATCAGCTGTTATATCTGGTTTCCTAACTCTGGAAAACATACTGCACATTCTTAGCACATTGATATGCTTAGACACTAAACATCAATTTATTCACTCAGGATCACATTTTAAATCTGTAATTCATAATTTAGATGAGAAATCATACATAATCCAAAGCTAGGTCTGCCACCACAAAGTAAGAATTAAATATAGTATTAAAAAATAAGTGTCGGCTAATTTCCCCAGTGACATGTTAAAATAATGAAAAACCTTTAAAAAAAATAATTGGGAGGTCTGAACGTAAAAAATAAAAATTGTCAAGATTATTAAGATTTTGTATTAATCACAAGTACCTTACATCTTGATCCCCCCCCCTCCTCACATATCCCAGTTAGGAGGCTGGGGTCAGAGCACAGGGTCAGCCAGGATACAACACCCCTGGACCACATAGGGTTAAGAGCCTTGCTCAAAGGTTCAAAAGTGGAAGACTGGCAGTGCTAGGGCTTGAACCCCCGACCTTTCGATCAGTAACCCATAGCCCTTTACCATTTGAGCCACTTCCCCCATTGCGAACCAAGAGTTATGAAACCATTAAATTGTTTAATTTTTGCAAATTATTAGTTTCATTCCTTTTCAGGATTGACAGCCGATTAAGCCTCTAATACACTGCAGAATGCAAATACAAATATGTAAGCAATAGACCATGACTTTTAATGTAAATTAAACATGTGTACATGCTTTTCTCCTAAAAATGTCAGACCCAATTTTTTTAACCTCAATATCATGACACATACTGTGAACAGAACAACCAACCAAATAAAAAACACTGCTAAGTGCCATTATTTATCTAGGTGGTATTCAGGATCCCAACACAGTTAAAATACACCGTGAAAGAAATAAATTTTATTTTAAATATGAACATTTACCTGTGCAGGTAGTCAGGAGCCTGGTTCAGAAGGGTGTAATACTGTCGGACAAACTCTCGCCCGACAAGCTGGGCACTTGGCTTCTCCATCACCATTTCTTTGGTCAACTGGTTTGAACTGAAACAGAAAGGCTTCGAATCACACCTGCTGGCAAAAAAAACCCAAGGCCATCTGTCCCACTACCAATACAAGAAAATCCTTTGTGAGCTAAGATGGAGGTGCACTGCGTGCTCTTGTTTAAGAGAAACTTCGTGTTGCCATCAAACTTGTGTTGCCCATAATTAAACGTTTGTATCCAAGGCAACACACGGCACATTCAGTAGTATAACAGGAGCACGGTTAGATAACGCGTTACCGTTGAGGGACACAGTTTTCTGGTCAGGCCTGTGTGAGTCGGCCATGGGGAAGGATGCCTCGTTACATTTCAGCCTGGCTTGGTTACAAGATCAGTTTGATGATATTGGTCCAAATATAAAATACTATGAAATAATTAAGGCAAAAACAAAATCAGGCTGATAGATGGCGTCAAATAGATTTGACTTTTTTTTCCCCTCAAAGCACGTGTTCTCCATTATTTCACCCTAGTCTCCAGGGCTAATTAGCCAGGCGTTGCGTCGGGTGTCTAACTCAGCAAACGTCGCACTTTATCTAACTAGACCGTTTATTACCGATATCACCGTGTAGTATAGCATAAAGAAAGAAAACGACAAACGATTCGTTTCGTCTGACGATTATGACATGCTAATTTTTTCGCTGTATCCGGTTAAGTAACTGCAGCGCTGCGTTTAGTACGATGGTTTAGCTTAGCGCGATAGCGGTTGCCTCGGACCAAGGAACACTTGTATTTAAATGACATTTAATTAACACGTAAAAACAGGCAGAAATATAAAATTCCTTAAAAAGAGACAATAATACCGCGTCAAAAATTAATGTGAAATGTACTACGTCGGTATAAGCAGTGACGCTTAGTGACTAGCTTGGTAGGGTACGGTTAGCTAACTCACGCTCTCACAACGACGTCGCTAAGCTAAGACGCAATGTTAGCCGAAACGGCTAGCTAACAGCACGCTGCGCTTTGTCTCACAAAATTTCCCCCTCAAAAGATAAATAAATAAACAGAAATAATGTCCCTATGGGTAGAGTTTCTCTACCCATATTTACACTACTTACCAGTAATAAGATGTTGTAATTATTTAGGAGAAACCTGGAGTGAGTTGAATGAAATCACCTCCGCGCCGGGTGGGGTAAGAATGGCAGCGCGTGCTTAGCCGGTTTCAAACTGGCACTAACTGCGTGCACGCGCTGTAGCGGGCCGGAATTAACGAGCACCAATAGACTACCAGGACAGAGTCGGTTTAACCAATCACCGATCGCACTGTGGGAGCGTTCCAACCATTAACCAATCGTCTGGATTTTTTCTTCATCTTTAGCAACCTATTGAATTCACCTCGGGGCGTGTTCGAATCCACAAGCAAGGTTGTTAGAACTGCGCTCCCGTGGTGGTGTTCAAAGACGGTGTGAGAAGGACATACAGTCAGGTCCATTAATTTTTAGGACATATATAAGTTTTTATTCGGTATTTGGCGTCTGTACACCATCACATTGGATCTGAAATGAAATGTTCAAGATGTCTGACTCCATCCATTGACCACTGACAATTACAGCCATTTTCATACACATCATAAACACCCCCACATAAATAATGATTCAAGATTCAATTCAAGATTCAAAGAACTTTATTAATCCCAGAGGGAAATTGCTTTGTCTTGGTCATACAGTTGCATTGGGGAGGGGGGGGGGGGATTTAAAGAATAATACAATAAATAGAAGCAAAATGGCACAAACTAACACCATTACAAACATAATGATTAACTCTAATACTTGAATGAAAATCTTTTGCAGTCATTTACTGCCTGAAGTCTGGAACCCATGGACCTGACCAAATGCTGAGGTTCGTCTCTTGAGAGGCTTTGTCCGGTGTCTTCATCTACTGATTGTTTGTGGGTCTGTCCATCTTTAGACTTGTCTTCAGTAAGTGAATAGCATTCTCTGTTGGGTTTAGAGGAGGCCACAGACTCGGACAGTAAAGAGTATCTTATTTCTTTGCCTGTTATCTTTAAGAGTTTAAGATGTGCCCAAATTGTTACGTTTTAAGATGAATTAAAAGAGTTAATATTTTCCGAACCAGGAAAGAGGGACACACACACAAGCATGCATGGTGTGTCTGAAAATCTCTGCAAAGAGAATATTTAAGCTTTTGGCCAGGTGTCACCTACATCCCGTACATCAAAAAAAAACAGTCATTAACAAATAAGCAATGAAGAGACAGACACTAGGTAATATACTCACTCACCTTCTATACCACTTTATCCTGTATTCAGGGTTGTGGGGACCTGGAGCCTATCGCAGGAGGCTTAAGGCACAAAGCAGGGTACACCTTGGACAGGGTGCCAATCCATCACAGGGCACACACACATTCACACATTACGGGCAATTTGGGAATGCCAATTATCTTTGCATATCTTTGGACTGAGGAAGGAAACCCACCAAGCATGGGGAGAACATGCAAACTCCATGCACACAGAGACAGGAATCGTGCCTGGCCAGGAATCGAATCCAGACCCTGGAGGTGCAAGGCAACAGTGCTAACCACTACACCACCGTGCCACTATAAGAAATAAATTTTCCAGTTAAACAAAATGGTTTCAGCAGATGCAGGCTGTTTGTATGTATATTCATCCGAACACAGGCTATAGGAAGTGTTACAGTATAAGGAATCAGAAAATGCAATGAGGGATTGTTTTATATCATATTACAAAAACTTACATTGCTTTTGGTAGCTTTCACTGTACATTTTGTGTCATTACCCATCTGCAATATGACGCAGAGAGTATAGTCATATACACTTCAGACTTCATCCTGCTACATTTATCAGCGTTCAGGTCATCAATAAACACCAGTGACCTGATTCCACTGGAAGGCATAGACGCTCATGGCGTAACACTGCCTCCACTATGTTTGACAGATGATGTGGTATGCTTTTGATCATGAGCTGTTCTATTCTTTTTCCATATTCTTTTCTCCCATCATTCTGGTACAAGTTAATTTTGATTTCATCAGTCTAAAGACTGGCAAAGACTTTTTTTCTGGCTAACCTGGCCTTTCTCTTCCTAAACATTAGCAGTGGTTGTCAGCCAGTTTGTGAAGCATCTGTATTTAACTCATAATGCCATCCCTTAAATGCAGACATTGACAATGATACACCTTCCCTACTCAAGAGTATTTTTAGACTTGGCCAGATGTTGAGAAATGGTTCTTTTTCACCATGGACAGAATTATGACATCCATTTAATCTTATTCAGTGGTCTTTCAGACCTTTTGCTGTTGCTGAGATTTCCAGGTAATTGTAAGAATGTTCCAAACTGTTGTGTAGGCCACTCCCAGTGTTTTTGGTATCATTCTGATGGGTTATTTAATTTTTCTTTCAGCCTAATGATTTCAGGCCCCATTCACTTGCATAGACAGCTCTATGGCCCTCTATGAGAGGTTAATTGAACAGCTACCAAATGCAAAGGTAACACCTCCAGCCCTTTTTATCTGCTTGATTAGTCAAATACTCATTAGATGGATTAACATGACTATAGGGAGAGTATCCAGCTGTGTAACCCTGTATAATATTACACAAAATAATTTAATCAGAAACAAATGAAATACATGCAATGTGGTAATGCAATTATAAAAACTTGTTTTCTTCAAAAATATTCAGGCTTGATTAATTGTTAGGATTAGACAATTTTTTAAATTTTAAGTTGCTTGGACAAGGTTGGTTGGTTTGGAGCTGGACTCCCTTGAGGAAGTGGTGGAGAGGAGTGCTGTCCATCATGGCCAACCCTGAGCAAACTATCTATCTATCTATCTATCTATCTATCTATCTATCTATCTATCTATCTATCTATCTATCTATCTATCTATCCAT
>JAQQZT010000002.1:21507564-21524800 GCA_030068275.1 Clarias platycephalus | reverse complement strand
ACACACACACACACACACACACACACACACACATATATATATATGTGTGTGTGTGTGTGTGTGTGTGTGTGTGTGTGTGTAACTGTGTAACATACAGTAACTGCAAACACATACTGAACATGCAGATACACAGTACAGACATTGAACTTACTGGGACAGCCAGGGCCTTTCCAGCAAGGCACAAAAGGAAGACAATCCACACCCTCATGTTGGGATTCAGCCTGCAGGAATACAAACCAAAACATCCACTTATATCACAGTGCGGGAATAACCATACACACATATCAAAGATCTATCGACATTATCTGGAACTATGTTTCATGTATTCTATTTCATGTTTGTCCTTTTCGACTCAGTCTCTGACATGAGACCAATATTTCTCCCATTCATAATTTCTGTATATTCTTATATAATCCTTATAACTCCAGGCAGACCTGCCCTTTATGCTCACTGGGAGGCAATTATGCACAAATGAGTCGGCTTGCTTTACTCTCACATCTGGGAGTCCACAGCCAGGAGGCGTTTGAGTGCCTGTGATCTGTTTGCTTCATTTACAGGGAGATCCCTAAAAAGAGATGTGCTCTCCTTATAAACCCCATGAATGTATGCACACTAGCACACACACATACACACACAATGCAAATGAAACATGAGCTTTTATGATATTAAAAACATGTTCACTCATCCCAGAACTTCTTTTACGCTACTAGACTTTTAATACATTTAATGATTTCCCATTTTATGATTGTAGCGATTTATATTTCCATATTTTTATATTCCACCCAGAACAGGATGGATTCACTTGGATGGACTCAAATTTCTTCATCACGTTATCTCAGAGAGCTATCATTTTCGCTCTCAGTTCTTGGTTGCTCAGTACGATCGAAATCTACCTCTGGAATTCTTTAAGGAGATTTTTGCGACAATTTCTATTGCAAAAAAAATAAAAAAAAAGGAATATAGACATCTTCCTCTTGCAATCTGACCATACAAAAAGATCAATCATGATATGAGGAGATGGAATCCAAATGATGGCACAGCAAACACCATAAAAGGTTGTTCTCTGGGAGTGTTATCGCTTTCTTGCCAGTAGCTAAAAATGTGGGTGTCTGTGTGCTCATGTGGAAGAGGGCAGTTAGCACTTGCCGTCTTGCGTGTATTCAGCTGCTCTGTAAAAATGAGCAACAGTTTTAAAAGCTGTGGTTGGGGGTAGAACAAACACAGGAGTTGTGTGCTAGCCATCACCTCTAGGTAGGCAGTGGCCAGTGACGTGGAGAAAATATGAGTAAAAATAAGCCAAAAAAATAAAGGCAGACTTTGTGTAGGGTTGCATGCTCAAAAACAGCATAAGTGCACCGTGCTGTGCTAATGGCGTCAAATGATCATGAGTAAATGTTGTAAAAGTCAGTGCATAGATGAAAGCTTTCTTGCCCAGTTGAGAAGCTTTCTCATGGGGGTACAGAACATGTCAGACATTCCCTTTCAAATGGGAACTGAGATGCTCCAAGTAAGAGGTATCTGTGATCTGTGTTGTGGCTTCAAAAGCATTTATTGTTCAAATATATATCATATATTTGATTATGTAAAAAGATCGGTGCAGCAGAATAGTATTGGTGATTTTATGCTTGAGGAACAATGCTTTAATGATTGAATAGGAAAAAGGATTATCTCACTTTACTGTATGTACACGTTTTTGGGGGATTTTACCGGCTCCTTGAGAGACTTGGGGACTAACAAACGTTTCTGATGTTTTGCCACAGACAGAGGAGTCCTTGTTCTACGGACAAAGAGTTCCCAACGTGTCACACATTCTTTAGGGAAATGAGCAAGTTTGGATGAAATTCAAGATGTGAATCAAGCTTTGTGTGTTTTGTGCTGTATATTATATTAAAAAGATGATCCCAATATTTTCTAAAAGAAAAAAAAAAGTGTTCACATTCTATTGAATGACTCAGTAGTATACAATGGTTAAGGAGTAGCCCATCATTACTGTTTAATCTGATGAGCACTTAGGGATAATGTGCCTTGACAAGTCCTTTAGATGCAGATGTTTCCTCTTGTGTCGATGTGGCACGATCTCACATTTCTCCAGACAGCTGCCGGGAAAGAAGACTTGCCAAATAACACTTTTTATTTTAACCCGACAAGCCAGCCAAATTCAAAACGAGCACAAGTCGGGCTCCTTCCCCTCATCTGTTTTTATTGGAGACGTTAAAAGTGAACTTCTGCTCTGATGGAAAAGCACAGAGTCCGGTCTGCAAAGGCTGACGACTCCAAACACGGCAAACAAGGAGTCTTCTCACCCAGTTGCTCGAAGGAAGGAAAAATAGAGCAATTTCCCAAGGAATACAGTGTCCTACGCGAAAGTTAAATACTTCAGATCGTCGGTAGTGTTTAGCTTGGAAAGATCATCTTTTTTTCCCCTTTGAGAGACATTTTTACATAAATTTGCGTGTTTATTTTTCACAGATGAGGCGTAACGCTGTCAGTTCGTTGGTCCTCCTTACGTAAGAGCAAAACAAGCTGTTTTATTTGGAAAGTTGTGCTCATACTCAAACAGGCTTAAAATTAAGGGGTGGCAGCGGCATGAAGGATGCCTTTTTTGCGCTCACTGTTTGATTTAGAGGTTAGTTAGGTAAGCAAGCTGTGAGACGAAAACAGCGGCACAGTACTCCGCTTTTCAAGGGCACCTTTTTTTTCCTGAAAGGATCAGAATTAGGAAATTCTTTCTTCTTTTCTAGAGTGACTTAAACAGGTGGTCTGGAAAAACAGTTAAGGCGAAACACTGAACCAAGCCGCAAATAAACAGTCAAGTCTTTCCCACCGTCTAAACCATTTAAGCAAACGAGCTTACAAGCAAGTTTATTGTCTGCTCTCCAACAGAGTGCAAAATCTAATAATTAGAAAGGCAATATATAAGTTTTTTTTTGTTATTCAGAGCTTCGAAATATCCACATTAATGTTTAATCTGCTCAATAAGTGCTAATCACCATAATTTGCATCTGCTTCTGTGGCCACAGAGGGTGGCTCAGGAGTTAAATTTTTGGAACTGGAAACCACTGAGTGTGCCACCTGTCCATTACCAGGTAATTACTGTGCTTCGTCGGGGTGATGTTCAGTGCTGAGCATTGATATCTCCACCGAGTATATGGAACAGAACACTTGCCAGCAAGGCATCTGGTCAGAAGCAAAAAAAAAGAACAAACCTGACAAAAGGCATTAAGGTTTCCGAAAAAAATGTGCAAAGTATGGTCAAGACAGTCCTGCAGGTGTTCTGTTCTGTTTGGTTTGACTTCTCTTTCCTCCTCACCTGCTTTTTAAGAATATAATTCAGGTAGCCTACTAAGCCTCCATTTTACCGCAATCAAAAGTCAAGCGAATGAAGTAGTCTTTGTAGTAAATCTCTCGCTCTGTTGAATGGGTTGACAGAAATGAAGCATTCTGATACAAGAGAGCTCAGACACGGACAAAAGAGAGTCAGAGAAGAGCAATGAAATCCATGTAACCTGAGTTTCCAGTCAGCTGACCTTTTGGAACCTCTTCGCCCTTCCCCCAAAGCTGCGGAGACATTATCTATGTGCTTTACTCACTGGTCTGATTCCCTTATGTGGCAAAAAGAACAGCTGTGGAATCTGTGGAAATGGGAAATGTTCACACTGAGGAAATTTAGGATTCCATCATTTTCTCCAAACCTGGATTTCATGGTAAAAGTTGGCTCAGCAGAACTCATTACTGGTTAAAGGTGATGGTGATGGGGCTGGTTCTTGACTTGACTGTTTATTAATTTCATCTATGTCCCAAGCCTAGATAAAACTTTCCAAAGCATATTAGCTGAATAGTTAAATTCCCACTTTGGGAAATGTAAACCAGAAGCTCTATTTGCGTTTAACTCAAGGCAGACATGAAGCCAATCTGTTACTTGCTGTTGCAGCCTTTAAACAAACTGAACACATCTATTCACATATCAGTGTAACCCAAGTGAAAAGGTGATGGCATGTGC
This sequence comes from Clarias platycephalus, assembly GCA_030068275.1. Taxonomy (NCBI): domain Eukaryota; kingdom Metazoa; phylum Chordata; class Actinopteri; order Siluriformes; family Clariidae; genus Clarias; species Clarias platycephalus. The sequence goes on along the minus strand of JAQQZT010000002.1, from coordinate 21,520,800 downwards.
TAAGGCCTGCCCACACTCCACAACAGCTTTTATAGGCGGGCCAATAGACAAAGATGCTTCGTATATAGTCCTCTAATATTTGCAGTGTGGTTCATGGCTTACGGCATATTATTATTATAAAGTAACAAACAACAACATTTTACCCAGTGGCTTTGATATGTACAAGACTTTCAGTTCCAGACTTTTTTTTTTCATTTCTCATTTCATCTTTCTTTATAATCCTAAAGACTGAGATAAAATGTCCATTATGTAGACCATAATAGACATTATGATATTATGATATTTTTTCTTTCTCATGCTACGTGGTAAAACATTTGTCCAGGGGTCTAAAGAAAGCCTGGTGTTTCCCATTAATTAATAAATGAATATAGGCTGCTGTGTAAACATTTGTCTTTTTTTCTTGCATTATTCTTCTTCCATGGTTTTTATCAGACAGGACATTCGGCAGCTGTGGACAACGAGCTTGTTCCCATAGTGTTGTTGTTTGCCAAGATAATTGACATCTGCACAATTTTAACAGCTGGTGAAAATGGTCATGGCAACTGACATTCCTTTTGATGAGAGTAACTGTGAGGGGAGGGACCGATGTGAAAATTGACCTGCTTTCTTTCTCACTGTTTGCTTTTTTATGTCTTTCTCAGGCTTTGTACTCCTCTTTCCCCTCCCCCTTTCCCCAAAATCTGTGGTCACCCCTCCTCTTGCCTATGTGGCACACAATACTTTAACACTGCGCTTGCTCCAGAGTTGAATGTCAACAATAGATTGAGATGTTCTCAGTTCTGGCAAATAGTTTATTAATGTGATTTTGAATGGTGCCTTTTAAAAATGGAGGGAAATCGTAACATTTGGATGCAAAATAGACAAATGGAGCCTATGAACATTTAACACAACACTGGAACATTAAAGCTGTTAGTTCTCAAGTACTATTGTGCAAAAGCAAAATAGTTTGTCTGATAGAGCTAATTGACATATTGAAGAGCACCAAACAAAGCATCAAAGTATCAAAGTATTTCTCTTTTGAAAGTTCAAAAAAGGAACAAAAGTTCAAAGCCGGTGTAAGAACATAGGCATTAAGAAATGATGGAGTGAGTGATCTTACCTTCACTTCAGCAAGCAGGCAAGCCAAGGAAGAAGTCAGCTGGAGCAGGACTCTGGAACTATCTAACAGCAACACAAGTTCACACTGAAGACATTTGCAGTGGGCAGGGCCAGTCGAACCCCCCTCACAGCTCTGGAATGGGACGTCCCACTGTTTAACTCTTTTCAGCCAGTCGAAGCTCCAGCTCAGGCCATAGAAATCGGGCCTGCTGTGCGTGTTTAGACGAGTACCGCAGGCGATTCATCTGTCTTCCTCTCATACTCTAATATTTTAGGTTTGTTTTCAAACAATATTGTTTAAGCAAGAGGGAAAATGCATCAAAAGTGTAGGATTTGAAAGGCCCAGATTTGATGTTCATTTCCTCCTGGACTATCTTTATTGCAATTCTTATTTTAATATCATTAACGTCATTAAAATCATGATGTGTGAATGTCGTGTCACTTTATGCTGTGTTAGTGCGTTGTTGTACATGGCAAAAAACCTTTCACAAGGGAAGATACTTTGAATGAAGTTTATTTCAGATTTCTCATGAAGCCTACTACTGGACAGATTTCCAAATTTTGTGGCTTTCTTTCTAGAAATAAATGCTTGAATATATAGAATAATAGAATAGAATATTAGAACAATAGCATATTATTTACACTGGTCTACATTTATTAATGGGCTTAATAATCTTTAAGTATTAAATAAAGAGACATGTTAGTTGAATATGCATATATCCATATATTTGAGATATTTTTCTTGCTAAGATATGATTAGACTATAAGTGTGAATTCCATGGGGATGTTATATTGTTTTCTCTAAAATGAAGAAGTATGCAAAAACTCATTAAAAAATTCATTTAGTTAATTTTCAAACAAAATCAATAGTGGTGTGTACATGAGCCTGAAACCATGAATGGTCCTTACACTTATTATAAACTTTCAAATATATCTCAATATGTAATATTTAAAACATAGCTGAAGAAATTCTATGTCATATAGAGTAAACTCTCTCTCTCTCTCTCTCTCTCTCTGTGAAGGAGGGGAGCTGGGGAGGGTGATGGTGGGTGTTGGTCGACTATGTGTACTGTGGATCACCAAGAAATCATCAGGCAAAAGTAATCCTAGATACCGTTTCATTCAACTTTTGGTCTCTCTGCCTCAGAGACAGTGCTGAGAAACGCTCTGCTCTGGATTGCTAATGTCTGTTCTCTCAGTGTCTTTTGAGGAGTATGTAGAGAAACATCTGGATGTGAAAAAGGCTGGAAAAAAGTAGCAGCTATGCAACGTGGCATTTTCCATTCTGGCTGCTGCAGACACAGCTAGAATCAGAGCAGATCAGACCATGGTGAAGACGTAATTACTCACTTCTCCCAAGCTGCAGACGTGGCATTGTCTACAGTACCCTAACAAGTCTTCACAAGGCCAGAGGCTCAGGGAACCAATCCCCCCATCTAATTACAATTAAGCCTAATTATACCATCTGCAGATTGCAAGCACAACACCTGAGCTGTGTGAGGGTATAAATTATAGGACACCTTTGCTGTCTGTTATTTGGATGCTCTTAAAATATGATTGTATTACCTTATATAGGAGAGGACTTAGTGCAATCAGCTTGTTGCATCACCGTTGTGGGGGCTTGATTTATTTGGAATGTAGCCACTTCAGAGCCAGTTTTATGGGAAATACCTCTCTAGTGGTTTGTGTGAACATAGTTAGATTCTGATTCTTGCACGAAGTTGACCACCATTTCCTCCCGAGACTCTTTAAAAGATCACAACCTCAGCTGAACAAGGCTTCTATTCATTCTGGTTCCTGTTTTTGCCTCTGTGTAAACCCTGGACACCCTGCAATAGCAAACCTAATATTAACATGAGAGCAGAATAAACCATTGCACCTGAGCTTATAGTGTAGATAAACCAGCCTTACTGTGCCCCTGTTTGGTAAATAAAAATATAGCTTTATTTTAGTCTTTGGTGAGAGTCGGTTGATTGTAAAACTCAGCCTCAGAGGTTCTAGTAGGGGTATACGAAATAACATATAACATATAGCATTCCTGTCGCATAAGAAATATCATTAACATTTACATTCGCAGTATCTATCAGACACACTTATCTAGATTAACTTAGAGAACTCTCTATCTATAGCATTAGCACAAATAGGCCATAACATAAAGCTGCATTTAACTTAACCCTTAAAACTCGGGTGGCACAGATACATGTTGGCAACACAGCATAGGTCAGTTGCAATAAAAATAATATACAGTATATGTGTTTATATTGAAGCCTCGCTTGTGTGTGTTAGAACAAAAGTTATCAGGGATACATTTTACCACTAAAGGAAAATGGGAATAACATCGCAAAGATGTGGAAATCTCAAAATGAGCATATTATTATTATTATTATTATTATTATTATGTGCTATTTCCTTGCCTATTTGAGCCATTTTTAAAATTATTTTGTTCAGTCATGTTTGGGTTAATAAAAATTCAGTTCATCATATCACCTATTTCACAGGATATGTCACTCTATACTGCGTTTATTTAACAACAACAAAACAAATGATGGCTAAAATACTCTAATCTACATTGGAAAGCAGAACTGCATTAGACCATTTTCAAACTTCATACATTAAGTTACAAAGTGGGATAAAACATTAATGCCTCCATGTTTGGCCTTCGCTTCCAACAAAATTAAGTATTTTTCTGTATATTCAGTGTTTTTAAAAAAAATAGATATATTTAACATGATAAAATGTCGATGTACCAATCAGCCATAAAATTAAAAAAAAAAAAAAAAAAAAAAAAAAATATATATATATATATATATATATATATATTGTGTAGGTTGCCCATGTGCCATCAAAACAGCTCTGACCCCTCCAGGCCTGGACTCCACAAGCCCAATGAAGGTTGTGGTGGCTGACATCAAGATGCTAGCAGAAGACCATTTATGTATGTTGAAAAGTGGAAGCTCCATGGATCAGACATGTTTTTCCAGCACATCCCATGGATGCTCGATTGGATTGAGATCTGGGAATTTGGAGGTCAGATCAACAACCTTGGACTCTTTGCCTATTAAGTCAAATACGGAGCACTGAGAATTCGGATATCTTTCTATCCTAGCCAGCATTAATTTTTTAAGCAATTCGTGCTACATTAGCTTTTACATTAGCTGTCTTGATTTGACCAGACAGACCCCCTTTGGTCCCCAGAGCCATAAATGAGCCTTGGGTGCCGTCGATCCCATCACCAGTTTACTGCTATATAATTGATAAAGTTAAGGTTAAGTGGTGTTAATGTTATCTGGTCAGTCTATGTGGATTGAACTTGTATAAAGGAATGCTATTTTGTTTCTTGTTGATGTTGTGAGCAGCTATGTTGATTTGATATCAGGCACTGAGCTTTGGAGGAGAGGAGATCTTCTAGAAACTTCCAGTCGTTTTGTATAAGAATTCCGAGTTAAGCAGATGTTATCTTTGTTTTTTCTTAGTTCCAGGGTAAAAAATATAACACAGCATAACAGTTGCGTAAGATTTAACCCTGGTTACATAGGAGTTAATAAATAATTTTTTTTCTTTTATAGGCCACATTGATTTAGTGCTTTTTCTGGTGTTCAGAGAAGGCCTGGTTCATTTAATGATATTATATAACTATTCTTCAAGTTTGACAGGTCTTAGTCTCAACATTCTTCTTCATTACATATAATCAAAAGCAGCCCATGTAAAATCTATTTCAGGATTTTATCACAAGTCTTTTATTCTGAAATGGCCAAATTAAAGCTGGAAAATGTAACTGCCAGGTAGGAGTGATTAAGATAGGCGTATTAAATATTTTCAAAATGACAAATCTCCACGTCAACTGTAGTGGATAAAAAAAAAGTTGGGAGAGTGTTTGTCCTGCCGGACGTCTGTCTGCTATTAATGGAGAAAACCTCTCGAGCAGACCTTAAGAAACACAATGCCTGCTCATCCTTTCCTTCTCCTGCGTACTTTCCTATGAGGATTGACAGCAGTGAAATGAAAACATCTGGAGAATCCATCAAAGCAGAGAATAATGACTAGGAGCCAGATGGAGGATATGAACAGAATAGTGAGCGTGGCGGGTTTGCGTTGTCGGTAGCTTTCTCCTGCAGCTGTTAAGTGGGTGTAATAGCAGCAGGGCAGCACTTTGTTGAAAAAGAGGAGAGGATGAGTGGCGTGACGACTGTATATGCAAGAACTTCAATGTTGCAGGAGAGGTGATATGTACAGCAGACGCAGCTTGCGCATTCTGTTTTAGCAAGTGGACCACCTGCGCTAAGTTAAAGTTCAGGGGACGCCTGGAAACAACAAAAAATATTGACTGTATACTGGTATAATGAAAGCATTGCGGTTTTGGGATCTTTAGTGGGTTTTAAGAATGACAGAGATGATGTAATATTTCACAATTTTGGTTTGAAAATTGACTAATATATATAAACTTTGAATTTATAGTAACATTTTTTTTTTTTTAATTAAAATATTTGTTATATTTAGGGCCCAAGCATTATAGGGTGCACAGGACCCTCTTGTTTTCCTAAGGATTACATTTTTGGACTTTTTAGGGGTCTTAACATGCTCAAAAACTTTTGAAAGGCCCCGGGTGTGACACAAGAGATTTTAGTTTTTTGTTTTTTGTCTTTTCTAAAAGTTCATAAAAAATTAATTCTACAGCCAGAGTGCGGATCATTTTTGTCTCATTCACTCTTCCAGTTCATCAAAAGGATTTGACAGGATTAAATATTATGGCAGAAATAAATGGTCTCATACTTACCAAATTAATTATTTTTATGATTATAATGTTAAAAAATGATACATCGTATAAAATGTCATATTTCCACATCCTCATTTCTGCTATAAAGGTTTGCATTTAATTATTGACTCAGCAAATCCAAACACTGACTGATCGTTAAAGAATATGATATGAATTTGTTTAATATGATGAATTATTAATGTGATATATGTGTTATAATATTTTGGGATGTGGAGAGGGAAAAACCTGAAGCTTTGCATGCTGAGCGGAGTGATGTTCACTGTTTGATGGACACAGTGGAGTCTCCATTGCATGATTGCACTTGCCTCAGTCTGTCCTGCATGCCTGCATATATTTTCATTGTGCCCCCGAGCAGTGGACTTATCAACTAATGCTTTCTCCAACAATTTCATTTTTCAGTAGCAGCAAAGTGGAAATGGCTTCAGATGAACCTAAACTAAAAGATAAACTCTCCCATGTCATATCCTGAAAGGGAAGCTCATTAAAGTCAAGCTTTTAAAGGTGTTCTCGTCTTTTGAATGTACTGTACCTGAAGTTAATAGACTTTTTCTTATCCTGGCAGTTGGTAAATGGGAATATTAAACTTCATTATCTTCAAGGTAGAACATCTGTACATTAAATTATTATTAAATTAATAAGGAGGAGGGGTGCAGATTTACCTCTGTTTGTAAAAAGTAAATCGGAAATCGATGGAAGGCGAAGAGCCGTCGACACCAATAGTAATAGTGCACGTGCCCTCTGGTTCTTTGAAATATCTTCCCTCAGTCCTGATGCTGAGGCCCAACTCTGATCTCATGATAGCAGTAAAAAAAGAGAGACTGACAGAACAGAGAGAACACTGTTACAGCATGTCTGTGGCTGCTCCAGTCTTTTCAATTTTAAAGATGGAGTACTGATTACTCTGGAACAGGGGGGAGACTCAACAAGAAACTGTTGAGTCTTTGGCTCACTGAAATCCTCAGATTTAATCACACTGTCATTGTCAATCATTTTATGTATTACGTATATATCTCAATAAATAAACCTTCAGACATAATGCATGTTCACCTTGTGGGGCATTTGATTGTTTTTTTCCTGTTTTTGACCTTCAGACATAATGCATGTTTACCTTGTGGGACATTTGATTGTTTTTTACTCTTTACTCTTATTTCATCTAGTCATCGTATACAGTGATATAATTACAGCAGCTAGAAAGCAGGCTGAAATGATGTTATGCTGCATGTTTGTCCTTATCAGGGCAGGTACAGTCTGTCCTTTATTTCTGCCAAAGAACGCGGAATGTAGGTGGAGTTTTTTTTCTTCTGTTTGGCGACACACTGCTACCTGCTGGTGAGACAAGATGGATCTTTTAGCAGCCATCTGTTTTATATGGAATCTCAGGGGTAAAAATCATTATAAGGCAAGACTACAGGTAGATTTTGTCAGTCATTTTTATATTTCTGGTTAAACTTTATGTTTCCTCCTGCCGGAACGGTGGCTTAGTGATTAGCACTGACACCTCTCACCTCCAAAGATTGGGGATTGGGGTTTGAATCTTGGCTCCAGTCCTGTGTCTATGAAATTTCCACTTATTCTGGTTTCCTCCCACAGTCCAAAGACCTGTGGACTAGGTTGATTGACAGTTCCAATTTCCAATTGCCCCCTAGTTGGCTGTGACCCTACATTGGTTATGTGGTATAGATAGTGAATGAATACGTCCTTTTAAATTGTGGTACTGGAAAATAGATAGAAAACATGTATGTACCTCTTTTTGTCCAGTTGTTCACCAATGCATTATCAAATGTCTGCCCCGCCCACTTCACTTAATGAGCTCTTGTACAGGAAGTATACAATTAAAGTAAAAATTAGATTCTTATGTTTTTTCCCAAATGGAAGAAACTGTATTAATACGCTACTGCCATCTACGTTAAAGAATATTAAAATGCTATAAATAGTCTGTTAGATAAGACACATTATTATCCCCGGCGAGATAATGTACAAAGGCCACGCAGCAACGCACATATGTGCTTGCAGTGTGTCAATTTGATGGGCTGTTTGCTGAAAAGCATGAAAGCAAACAGACTCGATTTCAGGCAATCAGGGTTCATGTTTTATCTCCCTTTCTTTACGCTCAACATGCTCTGTGGATCACAGCCTGTGCGAGAAGAGCAGGATCATCATCACTACATCATATTATTATTCAGTAAAAACAAGAAGACGACACTTCTCTTAAAGCAGCAATTCATCTCCTCGAGGATCATCCAGGAAGAAAAGACCCATATCAGCAAACTCTGACAGAGAGAGAGAGAGAGCGAGCGAGAGAGAGAGACATGATTAGGATTGTGATGGATTGATTCCTACTTTTGAATACTGAGTTGAATGTTGGCTCATTGTCATACCATGAAGAATTCAGTGAATGTGATGAGTTCTCTGGTTTGTGTGGAGTTTGTGCTGTACATCGTGTGTCTGTGTGCGCCGCAGTGGCTGGTGGAGCCGGGAGGAGAGTGTGAAGGCCTCTTCGCTATCTGTAATACTTATAAAGGCTTCTCCAGCTGCACTACATTTCCTGCCTGGATGGGTGAGTGTGTCCTGCATTCAATTTTTTTCTTTTGTTCTTCCAGATCATTATGTGACCTTATAAATAATATGAAAAACAAATCCATACATTTTTAACATTTCTGCTCCTGATTAGGCTCATACAGTCTGACCTGGATCTTCCTGACAAATTCCTCCTTACTTTCCCTGTTCACGCTCATCGCCATTAGACCAGCTCTTAGCAATGGAAAGCGAGCCATTGTCGCTCTTCTTTTAAACATTTTTTCAGGTAAAGAGCATGACATCATCTTTTCCTTTCGTAATTTCAGTGATTTATACAATAAATAAAATGGCATTCATGTTTCATTGCTGAGTTCCTCTCACACCTAGCAAAATCTGATGCCAACAATAAAGCAAAATAACGATCATAGATGGTGCCCATGCAGTCGTGCATATTTGACAAATTTCCTCGTTATATATGCTCCTTATGATTTACTCGATGTGTGTGTGAGCTAAAATATACAGTGAATCGTGGACTCACAAATATGAAGAACATGGCAGAAAACCACTAACTAAAATAATATTTAAATGATATAGAATTCTTGAATAATTTTGGTGTACAGTAAAATTCCCAGTGTTTAATTACCACTTGAAGTGTCGAGTTATCATCTTACAATCTCTATAAAGGTCCAGCTGGACTCATATGAGGTCTGAAAATGTTAAATAAACTCTGGGTATTTTACTGTGTACATATATGCTTCTGTTTATCATTTAGATAAGGAGAGAGCAAGAGAGAGAGAGAGATATGGTGATGATGCTGATGATGATGGCTCAGTCTGTCGTATTACTTAAGCAATATCACACTAGCAACAGCGCGGTTATTGTGAGGTTCACTGCAAGCAGGAGCGTGCTTGCTGGGTGCCTTATCTAATCACAAAATCAAGATATCCAGTATACACCAATCAGCCATAACATTATGACCACCCAGGCACCCCTCCCCTTTCCCACCAAAACCCCATCTGGTGTGTCCTAACTCCTTTCTCTCAGAACCAGCATTAACCTCAGCTATTTAAGCTACAGTAGGTCTTCTATTGGATCGGACTACATAGGCCAGCCCGATGTGAATAAACAAGCCTTGACCTCCTTTGGTAAGCCACTGCAGATGGGAACACCCCACAAGAGCTGTAGTTCTGGAGTTGCTCTGATTCATTTGACTAGCCATCACAATCTGTTACTTGTCACAGTAGCAACAGCACTTGGACATCGTTGGGATATATTAGGCAGCAATTTAACATTTTGTCCCTGAAATTGATGTGAAATTGACGACTGCATCAGAGCAACTCCAAAACTCCAGCTCTTGTAAAATGTTCCCAGCTTGCAGTTGTCAGGACAACAAAATAGGAGATCTACTGTAGCTCAAATAGATGAAAAGGCCAATGCTGGGTCGGGATCTGCTCAATATTGGGTGTAGTTATAATTGGTTTTATACAACAATTCTATAAACAAGAAATTAATATTACGTAAGTGACATTTTGGAACACAACATAGACCAAAGTTCTGTTAATTTTTGTGCACAGGAGCAAAGTAGCCAATGTACTGTACTCACTTTATAGAACACTAGCTAGCTCATATTGATTTGTACCTTCCCGCTAATGGATTTGTAATCCCATAAACAATGTGTGGTTATTTAACAAGAAAGGTAAAGCTATGGTGAATATATTTTTACGAGGATGTTTATATAAGACTTATGGGGGGAAAATCCTGTGTGTCAGTGCTTTGTAACACTCAGTAAGTTTTGCAATACAGGAAAATCTTCAGAACAGAGGAACTGGTGCTTTATGGTTTCTTGGCAACATGACAAGCAATGTACTGTACTTAGAGGTAAAAAAAAAAAAAAGAAGCTTGTGAGGGAACAATTGTTTACAGCTGCTATAATGTGAGGGATAACGGGAACTTATCTTGAAAACATTGCACAACAGTAAATGTAACTATAAATTATTATAAAGTGTTATTCATTAATTAATTAATAATTCTAAATAAAATAAAATCACTGGAAAATTACTTTTTGAAAGTTTTAAAACGTCAGCCCATGCAGATTTAGGTAAAAAAAAAAAATATTTTAATATTATATTATAATATAAGAGGCAATCTAATATCGCCACTAATCTAATATGGTTGCTGGTTCTATATGATCATCCAGCAGAGAAATTATATACAGTAATCTTTCATGTTGTATCCTAATTAAAGTATTTCTATTTTCTCAGTTGCTTTTTGTGCAGGCGCTCTCATAGCCTTCATAGTCTCCATTGAGGACCAGATGCCTGAAATGGACAAATTCCTCGGCTGGGCTTTTTACATCTGCTGTGCTTCTCTTGTGTATGCCTCTCTAGTGTCTGTGGCGTTGGGGTTTGTGGAAGGCTCTACCAGTGTCGAGCCAGTAAATCCAGATGGAGGGCAGGGCTCCCCAGTACCATCTATATTGCCTTAGACATACAATACACCTAAATATTCGGTGTATATACATCAGATGGTTTTGCTGCACAAATTAATGACCTTAGTTTGTCGTAAATAGACTTTTGTTTTTTAAAATGTGGTTCTTTGCACTGCATTAGATAAACTAATAATAAACAAAAAAGAATCAAATTCACCATTGTTGTTTATTTTATTATGGTGGAGAATACAAGGTTATTCCATACTTCCCAGGTGTGTTTTCTGTAATGAAAGTGTAATATTGCCCTCCACTGGACAGTTGAAGGTAGTTATATTTATCCCTTAATACAGATAATCTTTTGAGATTTAACGAATATATTTAATTAAGATTGGTTATATCCACTGAGGGTTTACTTTTCATGAGTGTGAAGATGTAGAATATAAACCGTATCATATTGCACTATTGAGGCATCTAATAACTGAACCGTTGGGGTAGTTTGAAGTACAGTACAGTGATTAAAACCATAAATTAGTTGAAGAATAAACTAAGAAAGAGTTTGCTGTATCCAAAACAGGTATTTCAGCTTCAAATAGGACTATGCCAAATGGTGTTCAATTTCCATCCATCGTCTACAATTGCATCCTGTTTAGAGTTGGGGTTGGAGTCAAGATTCAAAGGTGCTTTATTGGCATGACAAATATTTACATTTGTATTGCCAAAGCTCAGAAATAGGTACTGTCCCAGGAAACACTAATCAGGGAACATTGCATGTCTTTGGACTGTATGAGGAAGCCAGACTACCTGGAAGAAGGCCACCAAGCACAGAGAGAACATACAAACGCTGCACACACAGACTTATGACTGGTGGTGCGCAACCTCTCCAAATAATATTTACTATCCTCCTAAAATAAACCCCAAAATGAAAAAAAGTCAAAGTTAAGCATTTTGCTAAAATAATACCTGTATTTAGCTGTTTAATACTTTACATACATAAACTAATAGCAGTGTGAGCTGGTATACTGCACCAATACAATACAGTGATTACATTACAAACAATTTTGCATATGAACTTAATATTTTCCTTCATTAATAAAGGAGTTTATGATTGACTTTACATATGACCAGATGTTCTGAGCTTGCTCGTGTTCCCAAAGTAACCATTGCACTGGCCTGTATCGTTAACGTTAAATAATAGATTTCCTAATCTAAAGCATTATGGCAAGGTGAACAGCACCATAATGTTGAACATTAGGAAATCTATTATTTCAAGTTACACTTTTATTACATACTATTATTAGTACAGCATGGAAAAATGTACAATGTTAACATGAAAATGAAGTCCAACAAAATGGTAAACAAATGGAATCAGGGGTTAGAAATGGAGAGTGACAGGAGTACATGTTGTTCCATAGGGACAGTTAATGTTTAACATCTGGTCTATTTAGGACCAATGTACGTGACAGTTTTGCCGGTTTTCTTCAGGGTTTCCAGCAGGACGTCCGTGTCTTTGTCTGATTCTATGAAGACCTTCTTATTAGGAAGATCAATATCAAACTTCACATCTGGTGAAAAAAAAACATGTTTAGGACTAATGCATATATTCAGAATCAAACTATAAAAGTTAACTGTTAAATTAACTTTAATGAAGCAAAAAAAAAAGTTATGCTTACAGATAAAAAGGGGCTCCACCTTAGTGTCATTTACATGGAATGAAAGCTATTGTACTTACTAATGGTTAATATGGAGAACTTACTAAATACAATGGTATTGATTATATGGATAAAGAAATCGCAGATAAGCCTACGTCTAAAATGTGTAAGACATATCACAGTAGCATATATTGCATTTACAAAGATGCAGTACCTATTTTCTTAAGGACACGAGTCACAGCACCAGAGCATCCTTCACAAGTCATATCAACAAAAAACTCGTGGGTCTGTATGAGGAACAAACATTATTATTTTTTAATTAGAGCAGATGAAAAGTCAAGTTCAACAAGCTGAATTTTTAAGAGATCAAACAAAATAGAAACAATACAAACATTGTCTACACACACACAAAACAACAAAATAATATAAGAATACCAGCAATAAAAAAATTATTTTATACATCTAAAGTACCAGCTAAAGGTTTAGACACACCTTCTATTTCAATGGTCTTTCTTGATTTTTATTTCTTACTAATGAATTTCTTAATCTCCTTTGAACAGTTGATGTTGAGGTGTGTCTGCTAGTTATTCTCTGTAAAGCCTTCAAAACCACTCTAATCTGAGGTGCTGTTAATTTGTGACTCTAAATAAACTTGTCCTCTGCAGCAGAGGTACGTTTTGGTCTTGCTTTCCAGGGAAGGTCTTCATGAGAGCCAGTTTCATCATGGTGCTTGATGGGTTTTGCAAATGCACTTGACAATACTGTTCTTG
>JAQQZT010000002.1:21468877-21494371 GCA_030068275.1 Clarias platycephalus | reverse complement strand
TGAAATCCCCAGTATTGTTGTAGAATGTAGAAAATAAATCACTAAACAAAAACAAAGAAATTTGCAAGTGACCCCAAGAAAAGGAAAGAAAAGGTTTTACTCGGTCCTTTAACCTGGAACACTTAAAAGTTGGAATCTTGTTCCCTTGTGGAGTTTTAGAGAAAATGTAAAAGTTATTTAATAGTCAATGTTAAATTTTTTGGACTATTAAAAATATTTGCATATGCTACAAATTTTTGTTATTTAGAGAAACTAAAATATAAAAATGTATGCATCTGCTTTAAATGTGATCTTACATAATATGCACTAGATTGTATAATTGGCTTAGTAAATTTTTCCTGTTTCCTTTATTGTCTGCTTTATGATCTAAAAAAAAAAAAAAAAAAAGTTTAAAACTTTTAAACTGCACTGGCTAATGGAGCTCCACACTATTGGTTCATTAAAGGATTAGTCTGAGCAACTCCTTGAATGTGCAATAGAAGGCATGTCCCGTATGTTGGCAGGATTTTGGTTAGTAGCTTATTTGCTCTGTCATACAACTCAATCACACTCTTTACTCAACCTGATTTTCTGGATCTGTTGTTTTTGTGTGTGTTCTTCTGTAGGATGTATCAGGCTGTGAAGCTGCTGTACTCATTTGGGATTTTTATCACTTATGCTCTGCAATTCTACGTGCCAGCTGAAATCCTCATTCCCCCGGCAGTGGCGAGGGTCAGGCCCAAGTGGACACTGCTTGTGGACCTCAGCATTCGCGTGGGCCTCGTCCTACTTACATGTAAGCCAAAAAAAATTATAAAATACACCACTACAAATTAAGAAGCTTATCACATTTATACCTCATAAAACCCTACATGTATGATGCCTGTGTGTGGCGACCTGTGAAATCCTGCCCGACGTGGTTGTGGATGAAGTCTGGAAAACTGACCCCAAAAAACTAAATAGAAATCTTAATTACTTTTCAATTCAGGCATATTCATGATCTCATTTCTGAATGACGGCGATTCACTTGCATATATTTTCCCTGTTTTCACAACACGCTGCATTCACGTGTCCACTTATTTACTTGACATATGCAATCCCAGATTGCTACAGTATATCAGTCATGCCTATTGGTCACACGTGCACAGTGTAATGCAAAACAGCATTAAGTCACCAATCAGGCCAGAGATTAGCGAAAGATTCAGTCATACAACTCAATCACGCTCTCTCTCATCTCTCTTCCTCTTTTCCAACATTCCAATATTACTGCTTGTTCAATACCACAATGCTCACTCATTGTGTTAAACTGTTGCACTTTCTTCTCTTCTTGCATTTAGCAGCTAGTATATACTTTTTCATAGCAAAACGTTATCAAAGCTGACATCTCATTCTGAACTTTTTTGTGTTTTTGGAGGTTTAACACATGTCGAAGCATGGGTCAACTGCAATCTTTAAAGCATCTCCTTATGGTTTATGAGATATCTAGTATCATAGTGGTTGTATAATACACAACAACTAAAATTGAATGTCTCCAAATGTCAGTTGTGCGATGTTTAGCTGATGATTCATGGTGTGACTGTAAGAGAGTTGGCGTGTGTTCTCAGCAGGATGCTGTCCGTTTCAATTTCCACAGTGGGTGAGTATCGTCTGATGTGAAGGGAACGGCGTCCTCCGGAGAACACAAGAAATTGTGCTGGCGAGCAATTAGCATGTCACGTGCACTTTGTTACTGTTCTTACAACCATTCTGTACCCAACATGAGACGATTTTTAGGAGCTTCAAAAGATGACAATTTCTGTGATCATGTTTTTACTTTATTTTTTTACTTTTCACATTAGGTTTAGAATTGGCTATATACGGTCCATATTAAATGCCATACCCTAGCCACTGGATGCAATGGGAGGGTTGCATCAGTAAGGGCATCCGGAATAAAACGTGTGCTTAGTCGTGTGCGGATCAGATGGTCCACTGTGGCGACCCCTTGACCGGAGCAGCCGAAAGACTAACAACATTATATATTATTAGAAGGCGGTATGATGCTTTCAGCCTCCAGAACTGTTTTGTGCATCATTTTTGTTTGTTCTTCCGTTTCCATTCCCTTGAATAACCTTAAAGTGGGTGGGAATTGCAGAGTGAGACTTGTAAATTTGTATATAAAAGGGAAATATAAAAAAAAAAATGATTTGCATCTTAGGACATTGTGCATGGACTTTTTAAAATGTTCAAACTTGGCATAAACTGACCAAAATTGAAACATGGCCATTTGGGTATGAAATTGAGTTTCGGGATTGAACGGCTAAATTGCTGGGAGTGGGTGCACTGATTGTAGGTCAGGAGCCTGAATCTTATTCATATGAATTGTAAGTTGTTTTGAAGTCTGTTGCTCATTGTGGAGGAGTTTAAGTTGAAAGAGGAGTCTTTTCTAATCAAAACTTGGTGCTACTGCAAAATAAGAAATTAGTAAAAGGCCACCAGTAGCCATTGCAAACTCAAGTTGCCTCACATTTGCAATACATTTATATGTAAATGAAATAGAGAAGAACATTCTCAACAGAACCAGGTTAACCGGGTTGTAATCCAATGCAACTATGAAACCACTAGGGGGAAGTAGGCACTGCGTGACGGGTCAAGTGGTACAGCTCAAAGTTTTTGTAGCCATGAATGATTAATTGGTTAAGATCTTTACAAATGTGGTAAATATTGAATTTTAATGCTGGAGTTAATCCTTTATCAACATGGATTCTATTTTCCCCAGCATTCATCTTACCATCTTAATAAATAATGTCATTACAAAATTAACAAAAACAAAATTAACAAAATGTCCAGGCATGCCTCCTCATTGCAAATTCCAAATGATACATGATCGTTATTCACTGAAAGATAGATTAGGCATTATTGAAATCCAAGGCGCTACTGTATACTGACATAACAAACTAGGTACAACTGAACAGTAGCTTAAATCAATATTTCCAACTTTTGAAAGAATCTTTTTTTTTTATGAGAACTTGTGCTCTGTTTGTGCATTCTAGAGCATCCTATTATGAAATATACACTACCTGTGTGGATTGGGATGTTAAAAAACAGTAGAATACATGTCATGAAATAAGTACCATTTATTTGAACTGACAAATATAACTCACAATATTCTGTTAAAGACAAACTGATCACTTTCGACTCTACTTCAGGATTTATTTTATTTAGTAAATCATTTGGCATGCCAGAACTTGACATATATTTGACTGGACAAGCATACAGAACATTCTGGTCCAGCTCAATTCAGTTTTATTTATATAGCGCTTTTAACAATGGCCATTGTTGCAAAGCAGCTTTACAGGATCAAAATTATGGAAATGTGTATGAAATGTGAAAAGATGTGTCTGAATCAAAATAATCAGATTGTCCCTGATGAGCAAGCCGAGGGCGACGGTGGCAAAAGGAAGAAACCTTGAGAGGAACCAGACTCAACGGGGAACCCATCCTCATTTGGGGGATAACAGATAGCTAAAATTGTTTTGAAGTCATACTGTGTGTTAAGCAGCTGGAAGTTCAGTATAACAGATGAGATCTTTAAGTTAATATGAAGTCCGGTTTGTTATTGGAGACTTGGGTAAAATGTAGGAAATTCCTCAGAAAATAGCTGCCTGCATCAACCTTGTACCCTGGTAAGGTGGAACCATCCCTAACGAACAAGGTGTACCTATTAGACGAGATCTCCATGCAGAAGCGGTGCACCAGGATGAGTCAGTGTCCAGAGGTCAGAGGGGGTCTGGATCACTGGGAGCTCAGCAGCACCATGTGTAGCTCGACAGAGAGGGAGAGAGAGAGAGAGATAAAATGAGAGGAGTAGGAGACAACAGCTCGGTATGGTCACAGTCACAAAATCTATAAGATGACCGTATATTTAGTGCAGAGTGCAAGCAGGGACTCCCGCAGGACTAACTATGAGAGCTTAACTAAAAGGGAGAGCCAGAAGGAAACACAGACATAAAGGCTCCCTGGGATTTAAAGCAACCAGTCACTTCACCATCAATAAACCTGAGTGATCAATGAAAGTGGGGGAAGGCAGCATCTAAACATACCAGTTCGCCATAATAGTCTACACCCATGAGTCCCCCAGATCTGCTCCTTTACCTAAGGCAAATCTATTTAAAAACATGTTTGGCTAAATAAATAGGTGTTTAGCCTAGACTTAAACACTGAAACATTAATTCCATAATTTTAAGGCTTTGTAAGAAAAAGCTGTAGTTTTGATTGGAGTAGGCGTGGCAGATCATAAGACATTAGCAGTTCACTCAGGTACTGTGGCACCTAGACCATTTAATGCTTTCTAGCCCAAAAGTAGTATTTTAAATTCGATGTGAAATTTCACTGGGAGCCAATGCAGTGTGAATAATATAGTGGTGATGTGCTCGCATCTTCTGGTTTTAGTGAGGACTAACTGAAGCTTGTTTAACTAGTTAAACAGTTGAACAACCAGACAGTAAGACGTTACAGTATTCCAACCTAGAGAGGACAAAAGCATGGAAAAAATTTTCTGCATCGTTTAGTGACAATATATTTCTTATCTTAGCAATATTTCTGAAATCAAAGATCTGAGATTTACATGAGCTACAAATTAGGATTCATTTTGTATGAAAAGCTTTGTTATGGGTCAGAAAACAAGTCAAAGCCATAGTTAATCCTCCCAAACTAAAATAGTTTAGTGGCAAATATTTACTAGTTTATACTGTAGATATCCATTTTTATGTTAGTCAGTTTTGTTAAATGAAATAGTATATCAGCCATGTTGATGCTGTCCACACCATGTTTTCTACAGCGCCAAGCGGCCCCACTTCCCCGACTTGAAAGCATACTATGATGGCAATAGCTTATGAGTTCTAATCCTATATAAGCAAATTATTATAGGAATGTGCTTTCATTTACAAGTGTGAGGCAAAAAATATCTACACTCTGGTTATATTAAAACTTCTGTTGGCCACATTGTTTTATCAGCGCTGGTGCTGTTATTTATTGTCTGAAGTCTTGTAAGGGCTTCATCTTCTTAATTTGATGAAGAAGCGAAGATGCCCTCAGCTCCGTGTAGTAGGCTTTCACAGATGCAGTTTGCATGATGAGCTAGTGCCTTAGCCATTAGCCGATAGCCTTGGTGCCATTTCAAACACACTATTCATAACTCCATCCACATTCCATATATACAGTGTATGTATGTCGATAATATTACCAGGATCAAAACCTTGAATTGGGAGCATAATTTGTTTCAGAAATGTGCTTGTAATCCTAAGCATTCATATATCATAAGCGAATTCGGAAATAATGGAAACAACCCAAAAATATTCACAGAAAAATTATTAACACAAAATAAAAAGTAAAAAAAAAATGTAAAAAATTTAACCTGCACTTTACTTTCAAAATGAATCGTAGCTGGTGTGAGTGAGAGGAGAGGAGGAGGGGAGGGGGGTGATTGTGTAGGATGACACACACCTACACACACACACACACACACACACACACACACACACACACACACACACACACTTATCTAACCAGGAACCTATCTAATGACACTTGCTTTTGCCTCCTTTCAAGCATTTCGCGAAAATGTGACATTGCATTGTCATGAACAAACAAACAAAAAAAAAAGACTTTACACGGACACACACACATGGTCACAATGTTACCATAAAAAGTCACGCACGTACAAAAGTATTTACACGCCTGCCTTCACATGCATATGAACTTGAGTAACATCCAATTCTTAAATCTATAGGGTTTAATATGATGTTGGCCCACCCTTTATAGCTGTAACAGCTTCAACTCTTCTGGGCAGGTTTTCCACAAGGTTTAGGAGTGTGTTTATGGGAATGTTTGACCATTCTTCCAGAAGCGCATTTGTGAGGTCAGACACTGATGTTGGATGAGAAGGCCTGGCTCGCAGTCTCCGCTCTAATTCATCCCAAAGGTGTTTTATTGAGTTGAGGTCAGGACTCTGTGCAGGCCAGTCAAGTTCTTCCACACCTAACTCGCTCATCCATGTCTTTATGGACCTCACATTGTGCACTGGTACGCAGTCATGTTAGAACTGGGTGTGGGGCTGTTTTTCTGGAGTTGGGCTCGGCCACTTACTTCCAATGAAAGGAACTCACAATGCTTCAGCATACCAAGACATTTTGGACAATCTTGAGCTCCCAACTTTGTGGGAATAGTTTGGGGATGGCCCCTTCCTGTTCCAACATGACTGCGCATCAGTGTACAAAGTAAGGTCCATAAAGACACGGATAAGCAAGTTTGAAATGCAAGATCTTGACTGGCCAACTCATCAAAGCAGACTATGAAGCTGAAGTTACATAGACCTGGAAGCACACACCCCATGGTAACTACCAAAACTAACTAGTAACTGCAAGTTCTAATCCTAAGCAAATGATTATAGGAATGTGTTTTCTCTCATGCATGACTTGATCTCTAAGCTGTGTGCTGAATTACAAAGCCAAGACAGCGGGAAAAGTTTCTAAGAGACCGCACTTTATATAACACAAATTTTGTGCACTTTCAAAACTTCTTTCAATCATTAAACTAAAGTCTTAATATCTTTTATATCCTAAGGAATGGTTTGTCATTAAAAACCCACACAGAATGAAGAAAAAGGGAAAAAAAATCCCTCATCATATGTGTGAAGTCTAAAGTCTAATAACAGCACTGTGAGTTTATCAGGCTCAGCAAAGTCTGAAACCGGCATCAAACACCAAAGGCGCTCCACTGCATTAATCATTAGAAAGGGCTGCTTTGAGCTTCCTTTTTTCTTTATGGAAATGAGAGAAGGAGGAGGGGAGGGTACATACGCTGGCATGTACTGCAGGATGCTCAGATCTTCGGAGAAAAGCCACAGGGCTTCATCTGGTGTGTGTGGAACTGGAGCAATGTTCACACCTCAAATGATCGCAAGTGTACAATAAAGGGAAATCAAACCCAGTGCAGAGAAGCAGAGAACTTTTAAGAAAATGCACATCAGAAAAAAGCGCAATGATCAGTTTTGTTCCTGTAAATCTTGCCTATGCAGCACACAGCATTTACTGAAGGTTATCCGCCCTTTAATTACTGAATCAAGAAACCAATTCCAAATATTACCCAGAGGTGGAAAGTAACGAATTACATTTACTCGCGTTAATGTAATTGAGTAGTTTTTGTGTACTTCTACTTTTTAAAGTAGTTTTTAAAATGTGTAATTTAATTTTTACTTAAGTATGTTTTGTTTGAAGTATTGTACTTCGCTACATTTTAAATCATATTCGCTACAGAGTCAAAAAAAAAGAAAAGAATGGAAATGAAAAATATTTAAAATAATGTAACTTTATAATGTAAAAAATTGCACCTCGGAAACCACTGCACTGATTGATTGATGGAGAACAAACGCGCTAAATTCACAAGAACGATTCACAAGACGGACAAAACAGATGCCAGTGATGCAGACACAGCTGAAAGTGAAACGCCAACAAATTCTTATGAAGCAAACCCCTGGTCATATTTAAGCGACCACTTTGATTTCAAGCACAAGAAAGGAAACAGCTTTATTATGCAAAAGTGTTCATTTAATTAAAAACAACTAGTTTGAGATCTAGTTTGAGATTTAGTGATTTTAATGAGCTACTTTTTACTTTTTTTGGGTAGCAATTTGTACTTTTGTAAGTAAAATTTGTAAGTAAAATTTCACTGAAGTAACAGTACTTTTTATAACAGAAATAACAGTATTTTATTACTCTTTCCACCTCTGATATTACCTATTTGCACATCTAACTTAATTAGGCTGAGCTTAGTTATTTACTGTAGTGTTCAATGACAAATTGAACTAGTAAACTGTCGTACTAGTAGTACTGTCTAGTAAATTGGCACATTGTCACAAATAAATCCAGATAATAGTAGTAATGGTAATGGCAGTGGCAATAGAAAAACTCATGTAGAACAAGTGAAAAAGTGTGGGCAGGAAAAGAAAATGGTGAGAAAAGATCTTTTATGAGGAAGGATGGAGACTGGCCGTGGATAAGAATTAACTTTATTTTTAGCATTCCTTTTGTATTTATCAGTTGCTTTTCAGCAGACACACAATCAGGATGCTGTAAGTGAAAACTACTCCTCTCTCTCACACTTGGTCTTTATCGCTCCCAGGCTTTGAAACCGATAAGCACTAATTAAATTGGCATATTCTGATCAGGTGTGATGAGAGATCTTCCCAATCTTTCCCAATCACCTCGCTATTTCGACTGAGCGGTGCTTGCATCTGTCACCACAGAAACCCGCCCTCTTCTCAGTGAAGGTGCATAGTGGGAGTTAATTAAAGTGTATGCTATAAAGGCAAACGATACTGCATGTGTTA
This sequence comes from Clarias platycephalus, assembly GCA_030068275.1. Taxonomy (NCBI): domain Eukaryota; kingdom Metazoa; phylum Chordata; class Actinopteri; order Siluriformes; family Clariidae; genus Clarias; species Clarias platycephalus. Next base: position 21,486,027 of record JAQQZT010000002.1, on the reverse strand, counting down.
AAAGGATGGTAAGTATCAGTGAACTGTAAATAAGAGTCACATGAGCACAGGACAGTAGTTTTGATCATAGCACCGGTTACGTACAGTAGAAGTCTACAGTATGCTGGTGAGAAGCAAGATGGAGCACTTTTTAAGGATCTAAAACTGACTGCAAAATTGAATTTCTGTATTATGAAATTATTACATTCATACTAGTGCTTATCAATATTAACGCTTTAATGCATTTAATTAAACTAGAAATTTTAACCCATTTTTTCAACATATTTTAACACAAATTAAGTGTAATCCTAATGGCTTCCCATGATCACAGTGTGGTTACCTGGCTGCGTGTAATAATGTCACATTTAGCGTAGATAATAAGATGACTGAGGAAATATCACCAGGTGTACTGAAGAGCAAGTTTCCTTATAAAAAGCTTCTACATGGAAGGGAGGAAGTATTTTTGCAAGAATACATTAAATGTAAGATGTGGGAGTGGTGGCTCAGGCGGCTAAGGCTCTACGTTGTTGCTTATTAGATTTGAAGATTTTTATTTAAAATGTAATTTTTAAAGCAGGTTATTTTCCACAGGGCTAAATAAGCAATTATGGCATGTGTGGCAGAGCCTAAAGTGGGTCCTGAAGTGTTCTATTCCCCTTAACTCATAGCAAATCCCTAGATTACAACTAAATTCTTATTGAACGAGACGGTTTCTTTTTTTAAAACCATTTATACTTACATTTAATGTTATTGAAGACAAGTTCCATCTTGCTTATAGCTGTATCTGGATATTTTTCCTCCTTCTCTATACTCTATACTGCAATAAATGTGACTTTGCCAAAGCTTGTCCTAACGATGCCATGGCGAATATGTGCCATATTGAAAGAAAAAAATCAGTCCAACAAAATTGGAGTGTGTGACTTGTTTTTTTTGGCCCGGCAGTTTATGCAGGAGGATGATTTATTAATAGGTACCATTTAATTTCTTTCATGGCAATAAGGTTGGTGGAACATTTTTGTGGCACAATCCATTCTCCCTGCAGGAAGTATTCTTGGCTCCTGTAGACCTTTGAGTATGTAGTCTGTTGATGAAAAGCAGAGGGGACACTGCCTCTTGTCATGTACCTTATCCTGGATTCTGCTGTCACCACTGGCAAAACAGTGATAGTTGAGCTCCTGGGAAATAGTAAGTCATTTGCCCTGGAGCAGCTTGACTGGCCTATGGTAGATTTCTCCTTTTGGCACATCTTGGTGCCATTCAGCCATGTACAGATATAAAACAGGTGACCTGAAAGTAGAGCGGCAGTAATGCCACATAAGAGCAGGTGAACATCACTGAAATGGGGACGAAAAGTGTTCCCATTTTGGTTGTTTTAAAGGTTAGGGTTAGGATGTGCTTGTGTGCAATGTGTTGTCTCTGTGTGTACTACAAATCATGCCAGAGCAGGTTGGAACAGCCAGTGTAATAAGAAAATAATTGCCAGATGATTGAATTTTAATAGAAAAACGTAAATAATAGCTTAAATCTTCATGTAACTTTTATTTACCATCCTAATTTTAAATGGTTTCTAATGTACTTGTTTGTCTAACGTAGCAGTTTTACATTTCACTTACTGATATATCAGGCAATGCTTGTAGTGTGCCATGTGAATATCTAAATTACTGCTTAACATGCTGCATCCAAACACACCGTAAAAGTAACAGCGCTGCTAAACCATAATTCTGGGGAGAGATATTAAAAGTACTACTGACACAACTTTAAAACACTTCCCTATAACTTATCTAGGATTGACATTTCATTTATTTTGATGTTGTTAAAGAGGTGGTTTGGTTTTTATATGAACATTTTTAAAAAGCAGCTGAAGATCCATCTTTATAAAGGTTTATTTGATTAGTTTTAGCATGTATCATATTATTTATCTTATTCTTTTTTTTTAATATTAATTGATTTTATATTGTTTATTTAGTTATTTACTTAGTTAGTTAGTTTTCATCATTTTAAATATTTTTAACTAGTTTTACAATTTTACTGTATGTTTATTAGGGCTCAATCACTATAGGGTGCGCGGGATCCTCTAGTAGTCTTTTATTATTGATTTTCAGGAAAGCACTTTGTGACTTTTTTTCTTGAGAAGCGCTATATATAGTAAATAAAATTAACTTACTGTATCTCACATCGCCTATGCCATCTTATTCTGTTTACAGGGTTGTGCTTTTTTTAATGCTTGGGGCACGAGGCGGGGTCCCCCCTGGCCAATTCACTGCAGGGCACACATACACACACTTGCACTCATTCACCCACTATGGGCAATTTGGGAACGCCAGCTAGCCCAATCTGCATGTTTTTGGACTGTGAGAGAAAGTGGAAGAAACCCACACACACATACAAACTCCTTGCACAAAGACCCCGAGGCGGGAATCAAAACGGACCCTGGTGGTGCAAGGCAACAATGCTAACCACTAAGCCATCGTGCCGCCTTATTTGAACCAATCTACCTTAAATTTGTGGTCTATGAACATAAACTTTCATTATGGTTATGATTAGCAATGTCTGTAAATAAAATATTTAATGTAACTTTAAGTTATAAATTAAATTGACAGTTCAAGGTATAAGAATTGATTGCAAAACAAAATGTGTTCTGCAGTTTCCTTTGGCCAAGAGTGGAAGACAACATGAATTTGTTTATTATTACTTTTTTTTCATAATTTATATTCCTCACACAACTAATCATAGCTTCAGGTTTTTAACACAACAGGTATGAACAGGATTGTCTCTTTTTTTCTTTCTTTTTTTGCCATCATCAATTGAGATGCATTGCAACAGGGTTATTTCTAATTTTAATGTATGACTCTATTCCACTCAGTTGGGTGCGCAAATTTACTGTGTGAGGAGTGATAAGCCCTTGATCTGTCATTGCGTAGGCACTTCGATTGCAGCCTGAGCCAAGTTGTATTACTATTATTACTTTTTCTTATGTTCTGTCTTGATGCTACACACTTTTTAAAATTAAAACACCTACCTGTGCGTATAAAGAAACGATTGTTATCGGTAAAGGTTGTTACTTGACACACAACGTCCAACAGAGAATAAGGATTTAAACCCCAGAGTGGTGCTGTACAATAGAACTACCCAGGAATACAGTTGAAACTGGTGTAAACACTGCTGTTTCGCTACCTCTTGTGGAAGAGAACCATTCATTACAGCATGAGCTGTTAAATAAAAGTAAAACAAGTCAAACTTTAAGATTACAAGATGGTTTAAAAAGGTAAGGGCAAAATAATACATGCACCAGATATTTCATACAATATACTCATTGTAGAATTGATTATAGAAGTTGTTTTAGAAGCATGTACTGTATCTACCCGAGTATAATTTCTCTACTTTCTCTACAGTCTACTTTCAGTTAATTTCTCTCTGTTTTTTTTTTTTTTTTTACATGCTTTTTAATGCTTAGTAGTGTTTTATGTATCCTCTCTTGATGCTGAAAAGTGTTTCATTAGCTCTCCGCTGCTTTGCTAATTGTGCAGAATTAATGGCCCCATCATGTCATGATTTGTGAACGTTAACATCTGTTTCCCCAGCTGAGCACATTAATTTGTAGCTGAGAATATTCACATGTAGTGGTGGTAGCTGAAAGGCTTGGCATGCCTGAACCTGTGAGATTTGATTGTGGATGAAGCTAAATGTGTTGAGGAGTCGGTACCTAGAGGCTTGGTGTGTAGGTTAGATTGTTTGTGTGGTTGGAGCTGATGGGTTTTGTTTGGGTGGAACTGTGAGCATTGGTGCAGATGTAGCTGAGAGTAGTGTGGCTATATAAAAAAAAAAAAAGGTTGTTTTGATGCTGAGGTGTGTATGTAGTTGGAGGACTTGATGTTGCTAGAGTTGAGAGGGTTGGTGCGGTTCCAGGTACAGTAAGAGTGTTGGTGCATAGCTGAGAGGGTTGGTGTGGATGGAAAAGGGTGTTGGTGCATAGCTCAGAGAGTTGGTGTGTCTGATTTTGGGGCTTTGGCTAGAGATAGGTGGTGTTGCTGGAGCTGCTGTGGTTGGTATGCACTTAGCTGAGCACACCGGTGTGTAAATGAGAGTTTGCGTATGTGAGGTGGAGTAGGTTATTAGAGGAGCAGGCCTTCAGGACATGAACCAAGGTCAGACAGTAATACCATTTTGCCGCCATCTTCTGAAATGCTTAAAGGAGACAGGGAACCTTCCCCAGCTGTGTCAGGGCTGTATGTTTAAAACGACTCCATGTCTAGGTTTATGTTCTACCTCCAGCTGAACTGCGTATTGGAAACACCTCCTGCTGACTGCGTTTTTAAAGCACTCCAGTTCTTTTTATCTCTCTGTAAATGGAGTGGAGTACTGCAGGGTGAAAGAAATTGCGTGAGTTTTAAAAATCAGTCAAACGCACAGGGCCTTACAGGTCCTTTCTAAAGCACATGTTATGCTAGAATCTAACTAGTATAAAAGAATCAAACAAATTTCTTAAAATGATGAATTAATAATTAACCACCATTTTTAAAATATAAATTGAAGTCTATACAGTGTTTCTGTTCAATAATTTTATCTTTTTCCTGACCCTGTTCTGTGGTCTCTCTGTTTTGCATTTTCCATTCTAATTATAAATTATGTTTGTGAAACATGCGGGATGACGATACAAATATGAGGTAAAAACTTGTTCTAGGAAAATTATTTATCTGCAAGTTATTTTCTGTTTTCTCGTGGCCTTCATATTAAATCCTATATTTTAATATGAATCTGTAGTTCTTTCTCGGCATCACTCGGAATAATTTCTTCCCAGGGTCAGTAGCATATGGGGCTTGTTAACAGGGTGTCCCACAAGTCTGGATCTATGGGCTTTTTCCTTATATTATTATTATTATTATTATTATTATTTGCATGTTTTTAGACTTGGGAAGAAACCCAATACACACAAATGAAACCACAAAGAATGAAAAATTGGACTTAACAATACTACATACCAGTCAGCTATAACATTAACACCACTGCCAGATGAATTGAATAACATTGATTACAAGTAAACTGGAGACAGGATAATGGACATCCAAAACCCATTTCTGCCCACGGGGATCAAAGGCTAGACATGTCTGGTCCAATCCTACAGAAAATCCAATGTAGCACAAGCTGCATAAAAATGTTAAAACTGGTCACGATTGAAAGGTATCAGAACACCCAGTGCACCACAGACTACCGTGTGTGAGGCCAAATTCCCCAGATCTCAATCTGCTTAAGCATCCATGGGATGTGCTAGACAAACAAGTTAACTCCATGGAGGTCGCACCCCCTAAACCCACAGCATTCAATGGCTCTGCTCCCAACATCCTGGTGCCAGACACCACAGCACACGCACTGAGTTTCCATGGAGCCACATCCTGAGGGGCCAGAGCGGCACAAAGGGAACCTAAAACCTAGACTGTTTTAATGTCAATGGTTTTAAAGTTATGAGCGATCGTTGTATGGCCAAAAGTAAACAGATTATCACGCACGATATGTGAATCTTCTACAACTGTTACTAAATTATTTCGAGCACACACTCACACACTCACTCACCATCTATACTGCTTTATCCTGTATTCAGGGTTGCAGGGGACCTGGAACCTAAGGGCACGAGGCGGGGTACACCCTGGACAGGGTGCCAATCGGTCGCAGGGCACACACACATACTCATTAACAAACTAACTTGGAAACACCAGTTAGCCTAATCTGCAGGTCTTTGGACTGTGGGAGGAAACCGGAGTACCTGGAGGAAACCCACCAAGCACGGGGAGAACATGCAAATTCCATGCACACAGAGCCGTGAATCGCGCCTGGCCAGGAATCGAACCCGGGCTCTGGAGGTGAAAGGGAACAGTGCTGACCACTATACCACCTTGCCGCCCTTGGGAGCACACAATTGGAAGTCCCCCAAAAAATATGGTTTACCAAGATTGGAAGAACTTAAGTGGCCTGCAAAGAACCCTGGTCTCATCCCCACTGAGCACCTGGAGCACAGACTGCACGCCTGTCATTCTTGCCTGACACCAGTGCTTGAATAATATAAGGATGCCCATAGCAGTGCTTTAGAGGAGCGTGATGGTCAGGTGTCCATATTCTTTTTTTTTTTTTTTGGGATATTGTTAAAAGATTAATAGTTTTAAGTGCTATCATGTGAAGTGCCTTTCTATCACCTTGTTATTCAATTACCTCATGACCGTGGCCCCGTGACTCAAAAGCTTTCAAAGTGTCAGTAGCTTAAATTAGAGTGGCCTTTCTCCGGTTTCAATTTTCTTTGCTCCACATCTGACCAGCCTTTATAAGAAGAGATTAGTATGGGCAAGAGTTTCAACACAGATCCCTGCTTTGACCTAGAAATATTTGTTTTAGCAAATCTGTTCTGTCTGTTAGTGAGCTATGGGGTTTGGATTTGTTGCAAGTTGTCTGCTAGATGATCCACATTTTTCTGGGAGATGTACTGTATTACTAGAGCGTGATCTTTAGTGTGTCAAAGCTCTACAGCATGCTCATTGAACCATGTCGTATAAACCAAGTGTTATAGAAGCTATTCGCTGTTCTGAGCTTTATGCCTTGTCCTTACAGCGTTTATTATTCATTTACAAAGGTCAGATTGGAAAAGTCTGACTAGTTTATCTAGCTGAATAATTCAGACAAATCACAGAAAAATATATATGAATCAAAATATCTCACATACTGCTTTATTAGACTTTTGGATTAACAGTATGAAATCTTGAACAATCAGTTTGTTGTGCAAGTAATAAAAAATGACATGGCATGATGCCATAAGAAAATTAATCCAATCAAATTTTCTAACACTCTCACTTACTGCAGCACCCTCTACAAATATTGGCACCCCTGGTTAAGGTGTGTTCTGAGGCTTTTAATAAATTATTTTTTTTCATAAGCATAATCTCACACTAAATTGTAGAAAAATCTAACCTGTAACTTAAGTGAATAAAAAAAAAATCCATGACTAAAAATATATATATTTTTAATATAATTAAAGCATTTTTGTAAATTTTACTATAGTTTTTAAAGTTGATCAGAGTATATAGTAACTTTTAATTAATAATTCATGAATTCCTGTTTCCATGTGGTATAAATATGATGTGACACACAGGGCTATTTCTCTTATCCATTCTTCAACATGGGAAAGACAAGAGAACACCCCATTCATGTAAGGCAGATGTGTGTCGACCTTCATAAGTCAGGCAATGTCTACTAGAAAATAGCCACTAACCTAAACTTGTCCATATCTACAGTCAGAGGAATCATTAAAAAGTTTAAAACAACTGGAACAGTGAAAAACAAGGCTGGACAAGGACCGAAGTTTATCTTGCTACCATGCACGGTGAAGAGGATGGTAGAAGAAGTAAAAAAAAAAAAAAATCTCCAAAGTTCATTGTTGAAGAACTGCATCAAAGAGTGGCATCTTGTGGTCACAAAGTCTCCATAACAACCATCAGATGCTACATTATCTACTGTACATGCCAGCAAGCTGTTTGGGAGGCATGCAATCTACAGTCATAATCACAGCCTACAGTCACAAACATAAACATCTGGAGTTTGCTAAGCAGTACTAGGACTATAGCTGGGACTGTGTGCTGTGGTCAGATGAGACTAAGATAGACCTTTTTGGAAGCATATGTGAAGTATGGTACAGAATCTGTGATGCTGTGGGCCTGTTTCTCTTCCAAAGACCCTGAGAACCTTGTTAGTGTGGGAGGATCATGAAATACCAGCACTTTTTAAATCAAAACCTGATGACCTCTATCAGAACGCTGAAGAGGAGTTGTCATTGGGTTTTTCAGCAGACTAATGACCCAAAACATGTGCGAAATCCACACAAAAATGGTTCAGCAGACACAAAATCAAGCTCCTCCCATGGCCATCTCAGTCCCCAGATCTCAACGCAACTGAAAACCTATTGGGTGAGCTGAAGAGAAAATTGCATAAGAGAGGATCCAGGATTCTGGATGATCTAGAAAGATGTGAAAAGAGGATTGGTCAAAGATCCCTCTATCTATATTCTCCGTTGTTGGTCTTCCGGCTGCTCCTGGCAAGGGGTCGCCCCAGCGGACCATCCGGTCTGCACACACAAGCTTGGCACAGGTTTTTACACCGGATGCCCTTCTTGATGCAACCCTCCCATTTTATCTGTATTCTCCAATCTTGTGAAATATTAGAGGAGGAGATTAAGTGCTATCTTGTTGGCAAAAGACATCAGGGGTGCCAATAATTGTGGCACACATGATTTCATGTTAAAAAAAAAAAAGAATACTGAATAATTGTACTTCAATTAAAGGTTGGATCTTTTTTTGCATTCTGGTTCAATATTGTTTAAAACAAATGAACCCAAGAACATCTTAACTAGTGGTGCCAATAATTGTAGAGGGCGCTGTCTCTATACTGCTTGTCCTGTACAGGGTCATGGGAGGCCTGGTACCTTATCTCAGGGGACTTGGGGCTCTAGACACCCAGGATGAGGTGTCAATCCATCACAGTTCAGACCAATCAAATTTAAGAATTCAACACTGTTGTAGTATGGTTTATGGTTTAATCTTTTATTTATTACCTGCGTTCTTTCTAATAAGTAGTACTGTGGCCTTTTTTTTTCAGATTTTTCTTGCATGTTCATTAAGATGCATCGTCGATTTCTCTTTGTCTCTCTGACAGAATTAAATCCTGCTCTCTTACTCACCCACTCAATGCCTCACTCACACAGGTTACACTACAAGGTGAGCCAAAGCTGGGAAATGAATGAGATGAACATGGGTCACAAATGAGTAGCACGGGTGATCCAAGCCATTTACAGGACGTCTCTTTAATGAACTCTCGTCTTGCTACGGGAGGGTCACAATGAAGGTCTTGTGAAAGACTTGTGAAAGAAAGGTCTTGTGAACCGATACAGTTCAATCAGACAGATATGTATTGAAAGGAATTCAATTTCACAAAGGCTGATGAGCCCCTGCGAGAAGTTTGCAAACCCGTTGCATTAATTATGCAACAAAGACAAATGACCTCGTAGATCCTCTTTTCTTAAGAGGAATTCATGTGCTGATTATATATCTGGTTAGAGGCCTTGGTGAGGATGATATAGAATTTTTCACTCTCCAAATCTGCAGAAACTCTCCAGATTCCTATCTTTTGTGGTCAATAATGTGCACTTCATTTCCTCCAAACTTTCCACTGCATTATGCAAGGACGCATAGTCTGGTTTCATTTGATGTCCTTGGACTCTTTTTTTGTTTTGTTTCTCTTTTATTGTACCCTGCACTCATGGAGATTCAGTTTATTTCATAGTCGTATGCTTTGTTCTGTGGTTTTCAATGTGGCCAATACCCTGGTGCAGCACAGTGTTTTTACCATTCCTTGTTTTTGAGTGCAAGTGCTTGTAATTTGGTCTTACAAGAAGGCAGGTACATTAGATTATTTTGCCTCAGGGTGGCTTCATATGCAGTACTGTATAAACTTCTATCCTCACCTAATTAATTTGAGAAATTGGCTATGGGTACTAAAGTTAAAGGAAGAGTATCTTTCATCAGTTATTCGACATGTGTCAGGTTTTGCTCGACAGATCTTTTTACAGGCGCTCCAACAGCAGGTTATAACTGGCAGCCAGGCCCTAAGCGGCTTTCTAAGATTTGCAGCTAGTTGTCTAATGGGCAACAGGAGAACCCGCGATATTTATTAGAACAGAGCCGATTGTACTTACCCCCCTTTCAGACTCATTAATATTAGGACTGATGAAGATCAATCAGACATGAAAAGTGTTCATTCAATTGTAAGCTGTAAGCATGCCTCTGTCTACTAATAATTGCTCACACCATGGGTTCTCAACTCCATTTAATGTAATGCAGGTATAATTTATATAGAAATAATTTGTGTATTATTATTATTGTATTATTACACCATATCAATACATGTACACCTGGCAAAATGACCATAACAGTAATATTATGGTCTGTATCCTAGTGATGTATAACTATTTGCTAGTACTGATGGGATACAGTGTCCCCATAAATGCATCAAATCTAATTATTATTTAGTATATCACAAATTCATGAGCTCATCTACGTATATGCAGTGCTAAGTGCTAAGTGACGTTGTGTAAGTCCAACTAATTATGTTAATCCACCTAAAAAACCTTCATCCAGAGATCCGAGTTCGATTCCCAGGTGATGCTGTAAGCTCTCGAAGCCGGAGGCCTAGAGAGAGCTGATTGGCCGAGCTCTCTCAGAGGGGAGGGATGAGCTGTACTTACAGTAGTGCTCCCACATTAATCACAGCTCTACAGCCAATCAGGGGTGTCTGTGAGCTCACGCAAGCAGAAGGAGCGGATAGCGCTGTCCTCCGAATGTGTTACGCCGCCCCCAACGGTGCGTGAGTGTGCAGTTTGAAAAGATGCAGTCGGCTGGCGTCACGTGGTTCGGAGGAAACCTGCCGACTGAGTGGTAGTAGTAGCCTTAATGTGGGAGCCCCCTAGTGACCGGAAGGAATTGGACATGATTAAATTAGGGAGAAAATCAGGGAGGCCCCCCCCCTTGGTGTACAGGCATTCTCCTTATTGTACACATTGCAATAAGCACTTAACATGTGAACTTTGTAAACTGTTACTGTAACGCTTTAACATTTCACTGGACAAAAGGCTGAGATCCCATGCTTTACAGTTTCTACAGGTACACTTTTTACAGATAATCAGTATGAGAGAATAACTCCTTGCCCTTATTTTTTCTTCTACAGGTGCATTGGCTATTCTGATTCCAGAACTGGACCTGGTCATCTCATTGGTAGGATCAATCAGCAGCAGTGCTCTAGCACTCATATTTCCTCCTCTGCTGCAGATCATCACATTTCACACAGATGGAATTTCAGTCGGAGTGATAATTAAGAACTCTGTCATAAGCCTACTTGGCCTTATTGGCTTCATAGCCGGGACCTACATCTCCATTGTGGAAATCATCCACCGCAGTCACTCTAAGCACAGTGACACCTTTCGGGTCTTTTGGTGACAATCCTATTAAACACTTCACACCAATCAGCCATAACATGAAAACCACTGGCAGGTGAAGTAAATAAGATGGATTATGTCTTTACAATTACACTTGCCAATGGGTGAGAGATACTAGACAGCAGGTGAACAGTCGGTTTTTAATGTTCTCTAAAATGGGCAAGCGTAAGGATCTGAGCGACTTTGACAATGGCCAAAAAATGTGTCTAGACCAAATCTAGGCTTGGTCAGAGCAACTCCAAAACATCAGGTCTTGTGGGGTGTTCCCAGTATTTAGCAGTTAATATCTACCAAAAGTGGTTTAAGAAAGAAAAACTAGTCAATCAGCAACAGGGTCATGGGAAACCCAAGGCTCACTGATGCACTTGGGAAGTGAAGGCTTGCCAGCCTGGCCTGATGCTACCAAACAGCATGTAGCACAAGTTGCTGAAAATATAAATGCTGGATATGATAAAAAGGTGTCAGAATACAGTCTACCACAGCTTGCTGCTAATGGGGATGTTTAGCAGCAGAACTCTTTTCCACTACTGAAAGTTCCTACAGTGGTCATGTGAGGAACAATCATGTGGGTGGCCATGTGTGAAATGGAACTAGAATACCCTATGAGAAGAATACAAATCGACAGAAGCAGTGTAATTCCCTGGGTTCATCTGGGACATTTTGATTCCCTAGAATTCATGTGGATGCTTCTTACCTACTGCCACGTACTACCAGCCTAAACCTTGTTAAAGACCCAAGTGCACTCCTTCATGGCAACAATATTCCTTATTGGCAGTGGTCTCTTTCAGCTGAATAATGCACCCTGATACACTGCAAAAATTCGGAACGGGTTGAGGAACATTACAAAGATTATGTTATTTATTATTATATTGGGCAGATTATGGCTAATGTTATGGCTGATTGGTTTATACTATAGATCATTTTGGGATGAAATAATACCTTGAACTTATTATAGTAAAGCTGTTTACCTTGAATTCACCTGGAAGCACTTGGAACAGTTCGTATTTGAATATTCTCCAAAACTGTAATATGTACAAATCACAAAAATAGAAGTAGGTGAATTTGTGTATACATTTGTTTGGTTGGTTGTTTGTTGTACATTTGTAATGTAAATTGATAACTAGATTTTTTTTATGTGATCAGGTCATAAGTTATATGTGTTCAAGACCATTAAATCCTATTTCAGTGTTAAATGTATTGCTCTTTGCTATTATACATTTCTAATCATGAAAAAGAAGAAAAACTGAAATCAGGAGAAATAAAATTGAGATGGATTCAAACTGTTCATGCAAAGCACTGTTTAAAATGGGTACATTTATCCATTTATAACCATTACCTTTTTATACTACCAAAATAGTTTTTTTTATTCATTCTTTGTTTACTGTTTTGTTCAATGCTTATTAGATCACGAACCAGTTGCTTTGATGTGTAACATTCTTATTATTACTTGCAGGTGTTTGTGCCAATATACAATATAGTACCAGTCAAAAGTTAGGACGCGCCATCTAATTCAGTGTTTTTTTGGGGGGGTTTGTTTTGTTTAATGATTTCTTTTCTACATTCTGGAACAATAATGGATTTTTACAAAATTATGAAACAATTTACTGTATATGGCAAATTAATGGCACCATAATGAACCTGGCTCTCATGAAGACCATTTCAGGAAAGCAAAGCAAAACTTTGCATAATAAACTTTTCCTCTGCTGCAGAGTTACCAGCCTCAAAAATCATCAATTACAGATGTTATGAAGGCTTAAATGAACATTAGTAGCAGACACATCTTAGTATCAACTGTTCAAAGGAGATAAAAAAAAAAAAAACTTTTCTTATGGAAATTTTGGATAAATCAAGATAAATTGTTGACTTTTATAAGCACTCATGTGTGAGCAAATAAAAGATCATTCCAAATAAAGCAAACAACCATATATTAAAACAGAGGAATTCAAAGTATTAAAGGTTCCTTTTTTTTTATCTTTCAAAAAGTTCCAATTTTTTCTTGTCTAATACGTTAATGTCCCCAGTTTGACAAATTGTGGTCTTTTTGCCTACAATGACAAAAAAAAAGTTAATGAGCTCATACAGTAGGTTCCGGATGACCTGAGATCATGTCTGACATGCACGGGAAACAGACAGATACAAATTCAGTACAAATTCAAATTCAATCAATACAAATTGATATGATCAGAGATAAAGGAAATAACACTTGATAGGATGTCAAAAAATATAATTAGGTGATGAATAAGTTGTAAAATATGCTCTCTTCTTGAGAAAATAAAGGATTGAAATGTATGCACCCAGGTATAGACATCAGGTGGCATCCAACAAGATATAGATATTTTATAGAAGATGGGTTTACAGCATTCAGACTTTCATCTTTATTATACGTTCTATTATCGTTAGGGTTTGAATTAATAACTTAGTTTTTGAAGAATAAACATAATTTAATTAAAATATTGTAGATGTGTATAAAAATATATATATATATATATATATTTTTTTTTTTTTTACTTTGCATAATAAAAAATAATCTTTAATCATAACAATTTTGATATTGGTACACATTATTCATAACAAGACTTATAGTCAAATTATGGAACAATAAATTGAGTGAAGCCATTTTATGTTATGGCAACATGTTTCTACTCACTTCATTGATAAAATTGCAATGTTTTTGCTGTGAACCATTAAAGTTAAGCTTATTTAAATATGATTTTGTTAACTTAAACTATTATTTGGAGATACAGCTGCTATTTCTTACAGATCATTCATCATAAGGACGGGTTATTTTATGCATTTGAAAAGGGCATTTAAATAATATGGTATTTACTCAGTGTAAACCTAAGATCACTATATAGACGATAATAAAACATTAATTTCTCTGTGTCCATGTAAATTGTTAAAGAAATAGTACACATTACACAAAATGTAAACATTTTTTACATGAGCCTAATCAAAACAAACTGGTGGGTTGAATATGTGACCCATGAAATCAATCAGGTATTAAGTTACATTTTGGGTAGTTTCAGTTATGCATATTTTCAGATTCCTTGTTTAATAAGATGCATTTTAATAGAAAGTTATTACTGTCTATATCATGTCTGGGTGCTGAGATATGGGCAGTGTGAGTTTGTTTACAAGGAGGGCCTTGGGAAGAGTCGAAATCCTATTTTTGGACTATTTAATTAAGGATTATGTGATACTCTATCCTCATCCTCATTTTGACATCCGTAATTCCTTGCTACAACTAAAAGGTTTTGGCCTTTCATCCGCATGCAAATGCAGTTTTGGTTGCTGACAACGGAGCTTTTGGAAAAAGTCCTTCCAAAGTGAAGATACTCTAAAACTACATTTTCAGTGGTGTTGTGTGGACAGAATAAAAAAGAGATTTTGGCTTCTTGTAACATAACCTTGTGTGCCGATGATGTCATTGTCTGTGTGTTAGTCCCTTTGATTTGACATTTATAAGGACATTTTGTGCAATGGTGGACTTGCGTACAGTAAACTAGTGACTGTGTTAATGTTGCTTACTGGACTTTTTACATGTGTGTACATACACGCACAGTTACTCACACATTATTTATTATGTATTATGTTATTATGTTAACGAACAGAGGTGCCTGAATGTACTACACTGCTCACTGCTGCTAAATACAAAACCCTGATGACACAAATCCCACAGACAGCGACGGCGGTTTTGGACGAGACCCGTCGGACTTCTACAAAGCGCAGCCGGTAATGACATTTTGCCTAGGATTCTGATTGGCCCTGTTAATTAGGGATGCTCCACTTAAGCACTTAAAAGCTCTCATGTTGACATTTTTTTTTTTATCGTAGGTCGTGTGGACAGAATAATTAAAAATAAGGAAGTAGAAAAAATATGCAGCTACTACGTGTGGACATGGCCTAGAGTAACCAGTTTGGATAATATTCATTAAAGTGCTTTAAAACAATGTTGAGTATTAAAACCCTCTCAATTTTGTTGAAGGATCAGGAAGATACATATCATATCATATAGATACATATCAATATATGATAGAGTATTTATCAACTGATTTTTGCCGAAATTGAAAATTTGATACATTTCACATACTGCACTCTATTGGTCGTAGTGCAAAACTAACCTGTGTGACTTAATACCTGACTTGACAGCACATATAATTTGTATGCAATTAAATTCACAGTGCACGTCTCCTCTTTGCAAAAAGAAAATTATCATGAATATTGATCATGTTTTCAATTAATAATGAAACTTGAAAAGACAGAGCACAATTCTTTTATACTCCTTTCGGAAATTGTTGTTGAGTACGCCATAGATAACTGCGTTCAAGCAGCTGTTAAAATAAGCCATAAAGTAGCTTGCTGTGAAAAGCCACACAGGAATGGCCTTGCCCAGGGTGGGCTGGATGGCCACTGCTAGACCGATGAAGTTTAGTGGGGCCCAGCACACTGCAAACAGCACAAATACCACAAACATGGTGAGAAAATTGCGAAAGTCATGTGGCTTGATCCTGAGCCGGTTGTCAGGCTTGACGCGATTGCGCACCTGGATGACAAGGATCCAGATGCGCAAGTAGCAGTAAGTGACAATGCTGATTGGTAGGATAAAGTGCACCACCACAACCATGATCGTGTAGATTGAGCTGACCGACTGGGCAAACGTGCATGAATAGACACGTGCGTCGTACTGCAAAGACTCCACGAACCAGTTGGGTGTAATGGCCAGGATAGTGAAGATCCACACAAGCACCACATAGCACACAGTGTTATTTTTGGAGAAGATTTTGTCATAAAGAAGGCTATGGCAGATGTAACAGTAGCGGTTGATGGCAATGCCTGTAATGTTAAATATAGAGCCGATCACACTGAGCCCCATCAGGAAGCCACTGATTTGGCAGTGTACGTTTCCGGCGATCCAGCCATTGTTGAAAATAGCCGTTAAAACCATGGGGTAAGGGTAGATGGCGACTACAAGGTCTGCTACAGCCAAACTCACCACAAAGGCATTTCCTAGAAAGGGAAATAAAAAAAACAATTGTAATGATTCATCATATCATTACCTGACTTTAAATAAAAAAAAAAAAATCTCTGATCAATTCTGGCACCAATGTTTTTAATTAGCATATGCTCTTTAATTGTGCTCAAGACTTGAAATTTGGTTCATTTGGTTTTTCCTAGTTCCCGCTACCTTTGCAACACTGCTGCTTTACCACTTGCTAATGTCTTTATCTCTTGCCTCTAACTCATCTATACACTCTGCTCAAACAGATCGGGTTTGAGCAAGTCCAGTTGACATGACTCATCCTCACCTACTCGACCTCACCTACTGTAGATAAATAAGAACCTTCACAGTCACAGATGCTGACTGTTAAAAAGTGAAACACATTGCCAACCAACAAATTAGCAGCATATTACAAGTATTAGCATATTATTTAAATGCCGAGGTGGAGGTTTCCTTTCAGTGTTGTAGCTTAATTTCAAGTTCCAGAGACAGCTATTGTGCTGACTAACACTCCATAGGCATAGCATGTGATTAAGCATATAATTCAAAATTAAAAGCTTTCAGAAGGCTAGCCAATACAACTTTCGTTACTTAATTATCACATTTTAGCAAAATGCAATAACAAATAAATAGGGGTTTAGAGGATGGTTTTAATCTCATTACCACTACCCTTTCAGATTAAGAACTTAATAAAGAAAAGATACAGTTAAACATTTTATTAAACATTTGTACACATACAGTAATTACACCAGCACTTAAAAATTACATAAGAATGAATAATTTAAATGTGTGTCTTGAACTAATACTAACAAACCAGATGCATGTTATTAATGACGTTACCAGTATTGGCCATGGAGATGTGCATTCCATAACATTTATGTTACCCGTCTGGCATTTAGCCCCCATTCTAAGGCGTGATGCCCGCTCTGCCAAACAAGTTCAGGAAGGGTCCCATACAGTTATTTATTAATTGAGTGCCATTCACCATGAAGCTAGAGGGAGGAGCAACGTATCATGATGCTTGTGCCTCCATGCTTCACTGTCTTCACAATGTACTCTGGCTTGAATTCAGTGTTTGGGGGTCGCCTGACAAACTGTCTGCGGCCCCTAGACCCAAAAAGAACAATCTTGCTTTCATCAGTCCACAAA
>JAQQZT010000002.1:21441613-21453113 GCA_030068275.1 Clarias platycephalus | reverse complement strand
TATACTTTTTATATATTAACTGATGGTACAACTTTTTGTTAGTATATTTGCAATGTACTATCGAGGATTTCAATATAGTTATAATACACTAAAGTGTATTTTTTTTTCACTGAGGTATCCTTACTCAATATGACATGCTAGTTGCATGAGTTGGGTACAGCATGCACCTGTCTGAAAGTCCATAGGAAACAGAAAGATAGAAGATGGAACAGAAAATAGCAATCTAAATGAAACTACTACTTCTTTCATTCATGTTTATTTTTATGAAGGCTTGTAGCCATGGTGGCTTAGTGGTTAGTGTATGTTGATTTCCAAGTTGCCTGTAGTGTGTACAGTATGTGTGTGCTTATTCCCTGCCATGAGTTGGCACCCCATCAAAGGTATCCTTTACCTTGTACCCTACGTTCCCTGCAAAGGTGGATCCTGTTCTAGGGTAAAAGTAGAGATATCCTACAGTAGGTAAAATACAAGGTGTCCCAAATTTTTATATAATTTGAAATATGAATATTTGAGTAACTATGTGTCCTAGGAAACTGCAATGAAATAGGCTTCATGTTGAAAAATAAAAGGTTTATTTATCAAAGTTTCATTTATTTATTTATTAATTTATTTTAATGTTATATTTATCAACATATTCAAACGGATATAGATTTTATAACTGATTTCACAAAGCTTCACAAATGTTCAATATGCGCCTGTGATATGACGTACGTCAAATCGGTAGTCCAGCTCCTGCCAAACACTCTGTAACATTCTCTAGCGCCTCAATGATTCTCTGCTTGACTTTTTTTAGTCTTTTCACATAGTCCATTAGAAAAAGGTGTCAAGTCAGGTCAACGTGTCAGGTCAACGTGGTGGCCATTTCAACAGCACATTGTCATTATCACTGGCACATCCGATCCGTCTCCATGGTAGATTAAAACATTAAACTTAGTTAGTTTTTACATTTCTCATTAAAATTCGAGATCATTTGAACGAGAATTGGCTATGTTGTTAGACTACGAAATTATGTCAATTTTTTTGGGACACTCTGTATTAGTAGTATTACCTGTATTATAGTAAAAGTAGAAGTCCCACATTTACAGTTCCACTTGAGTAAAAATACAAAAGCACATGTCTTCAAATTAACAAAGTATTAAAATTACTGAGATCATATTAATGGAAGGTAGGCATAAAGTCATAGTAAAAGTCTGTCTGTCTCTCTGTCTTTCTCTCTCTCTCTCTCTCTTTATCTGCCTCCGTTTACTGACTTTTTAACTACCTGCAACCGTCTCAACTTTTGATTTCAAACACTTGTGACATGATTAGGGAAGGCTAATCATGTAATCATGCATAATATCCAGCAGGTGCTTCAAATACTGTGCACCACTCTGGTTATGTAACACAACACAATTCAAAAGTGTAGTGGAGTAGAAAGTACAGATATCTGTTGGAGGATGTAGTAGAGTAAAAGTAAAAAATAAAAAGAAATTTGTTTGCATGGCAAACCATGGACTTTGTGGCGAAGGGGAATTGTAATGCTATAACATACAAACACGTAGTTTAAAATCGTGTGATTCCAACTGGACAACAGTTTGGAAAAAATAGTGCATACAGTGCATATAGAAAATTATTTGCTGTTGTGTTACATATAATTTCCACTTTGCATTTGTGTCCTCTTTTTGTGTTGAGTCTTTGTGTTGAGTGTGCTTTTTTGAGTTGCATTTTTGTTGTGTTTTGGTTTGTTGTTGTGTTTGAGCTTTTTTTCCTGTTGTGTGTCTATGTTAAGGTATTGTGCACATAGGCATCTTTGCATGAGTCACGTTACAGGATTAATAAGAAAATAGAATCAACAACTTTTGACGACACAGTAATTAAACATGGACATTTATTCATATAGCACTATTTCATTTCCAGTGATGATGAAAACTAAAAGGAAATTATTCTCTCACAGAGGAACAGATTTAAAACATGGGATTTGTCCCACATTGCAATTTGTAAATACAAAAGCATACATTCTTTCGTGAATCCACTGGACCACTGCACTCACTGTATGTACAACAATAGCTTTGTGGCCAACTGATTTAACAGAGCTGCCATAAAGGACGGGGATAGAGCAATTTAATTGAGCCATACACTTAGCACGATCCATCACAATGACAAAGCTATCTATCAGTAGGAGAGAAAAAGACAACATGCAATGAGCGTGTAGCCATGCGAGTGTACGGCTTTAATACGATTCTCACACAGCCACGTCCATAGACTTTAAACCCAGCGGTTCTGTATTAGGCAGCAAATCCCTACTGATGATTTTTCACATGTAAACAAGTTGGCAAATACAGGACTTTAAACAGCATTGACTGTACAGAATGACATGACTGACAAAGTAACAGAATTGTGAGATAGCAGGTTCGCAGGGTCAATATTATACACTTTCACAAACTGTTTCGGCAGAGATCAACGTTCACAAAATGCATGGTAGTTGTACTACTAGGTTGGATATGAACTGTTTTATAGTCTAATTTCGTATTTGATTATTGCTTGATCTCTTCACATTTTCAGCATTAGGGGTAACAAGACATTACAAGTTTTCACATTCAAAAATACTGCATCTAATTGATAATTGATCACAAAGCATTACTTATAGAACAATCAGCCATAACATTACAATGCAAAATATTATACCCAGTAGTGTGATGGTTCCCTTTGTGCCACTCGTGCAGCTTTCCTTGCTGGGCCTCTGGGGGTGGGGTGTGCTGTGGTGCCTGGAGGAGTTTGGAGACCAGGTCAGCTGCCTTGGGCTTATTCTTTGCTGGGCCAGTTGTGCACCAGGCTACGGTGTACTGGGTGTTCTGATGCCATTCTATCTAGACCAGCATTGACATTTTTTGGGAAATTGTGCTGTTTTGCTTTTCTGTGGGATCTGACTGGTCTATGCTCCCCACAGGCATACAGTAGATGAGCCTTGGGTGGCCGTGAGACTGTCACCAGGTTACTGGTATATAACTAATAATCAATGTTAATGCATTACTGTTTTGTGGTGTTAATGTTATGGCTAATTGAAGAAGGACAAAAATATGTAGTTCACTTATAGACTCAGCATTTGAAATCTGTTTTGATTTATAGCATATTTCTATAATATACTGTATGTAAATATCCAAGGACCAGCCTTAGCTTCAGTCTAAATTAATGTAATCTACTTTTAACAAAAAAAAAAAAAAAAAAGAAAGAAAGAAAATTTGCAGGTATCTATTTAGCAGATGGACCTTTTCCCCACAGGTAAAAGCTAGGAAATGCCTGATAGTTCTGAGGCACACGAATTCAAACAGTACACTGTTTCAATTCAGCAGTCTAGTATCAAGTGCTTTAGCATGCTCTGAAGACGAAAATAATGCAAACAAACACTCGTTATATGCCTTTAAGAGCAGGGCATATTGTTTCTAACCGAAGCCTTAGTTATGCACAGCATGGGGAAACTCCCAAAAGCAGGGAGTTCAAATATAATTTGTAACTGTATATAGTATATTTGTGTTACTTTTAAATATAGTGTTTTAACAAGAACACAAAGAAATTCAATTAACAAGAACACAAAAATTTGGTGCCACATTATATGCAAATGTTCTCTTACTTGCTAAATAAAGGATTGAAATAAATGCAACACATAAGCATTATTTATCATCTTGAACACTAGAAAATGACATATAAAACCAAATTTTTGACTCCGTTACAAAGTCATGCAACATATACTAAATGTCAGTACAGTACATGAAGGAAACTGTAAACACCAACCATGATGAAGCATTTAAAGGGATAGATACTCTGCAGCGCTGCACAGCTGCCACTTTCCCAAAACAGCATATAAGAACGATATTTGCTTTTCTAAGTCCTTAAAAATAATAATACTGTTCAGTACAAGGAGATTTAGTGCCTTGGTAGTATTTCTCTAAAATTATTTCCTGTCAAAAAACTAAAAACACCTTGACAAGGTGCCGATGCTGAAATCTGTAAAGTTGTGTCAGAAAATTGCAAGTGTTGCATACCTTTTTGCATACTGTATGTATAAATGTTGTGTAATGAGTTAAATCGCAGGCTTACCAAAAGTATGATGAATTGGTCATTTACAATTTTTTTTTTTTACATATGACTGTTTTTTGACAGGAAATAACTCATTCATTCCTCTCTACCATAAATCTCCTCGAAATTCACGTCATATTGAAAATCTTATTCCTGATGGAAGCGTTTCAAATGCATGCGCTTACTAAAACATGACCTCTTCACAGCTGCCGTAGTCACTCTCCACCATGTCCGAGTCTGCACGCCGAGTGACTATAGCAGAGCGTGTGGATGAGCCACAATCTGCATATGATGGCTGGGCCACACTCAACCGCACACTCAATCGTTTATACCCAGCTGAGACATTGTCCATGCTGCGAGTGTGTTGTGTGGGGTAATAACTGATGGCCGTGTACTCGTTAGGACACTGAGAGCTAGGCAGCGGAAGGCCGTCCGGTCCCAGAAAGTCATCCAGGTTTTGGTGACTGTAGCAGGGTGGCAATGGGGCACGACGCTCACTGCGCTCCAGCGGGAATGGGAAACCCCCAAACCGAGAGTTCCGTCGTGAGTCTGTGGCGGGCAGAGTCGGGTACGTGCTCTCGACAATGTCAAACTGCGGGAACTCCTGCACTGGCGGTCGTCCAAAATAGTCAGGGTCAGCAGGGTACACTGGGAACAGGGAGGAGAGAAAGATTAACTTTTAAAATGTCAATAAATGCATTTATTTAAATAAACATGAGGGTCATGAAGGAAAAAATAGTTTAATCAACTTGCCTACGCTGTTAATTTCAAGACATTGTGTACTTCTAAAGTACTTCAATACTCACCTTCATAGCTTGGATCCCAGTTGTTTTTCCTGATTGAATCATTATCTGAGTTGGATGCTGGAGGATGAGGAAGGTTAGGGGCTACACTGCATACTACAGGGGCCTGAGGCTTATGCCCCCTGGGGTTCATATCCCTCTGCTCACGCGGCTTCAGAGAGCGGAAAGGGCTGTGGTCTAGGTCATTCCCACCAATCAGTGTGTTCATCTCCATAGGAGGCGAGTCTCCTCCATCATGCAGCATGGTTTTGGTCAGGCCCGTGGGGAAGTAACCATTTGAGTCTTGCACGCAAACCGGCTTGTGTTTCTTGTAACTGACATAGCGTTTTCGAATCAACACAAAAGCTGCAACAAGAAGGATGAGGACCAAGACCCCCGCACAGATCTCAGCAATCTCCTCATATCCAATTCCTCTTGATACCACAGGCAGAGGGTTACAATGGAATTTGCCTTCTTCCATTTTACAGCTAAATCCACTTCTACAGACGTCTGGAGGGCATTCCTCCACCCTCAGCTTGCATCTGAACATTATAGAAACAAATAATATATCTGTGAGCCATAGAATATCTCAATTTAAAATGTATACAAGCCAACCTTTATCTATGTACAGTCAATGCATGACTGAAATAAGTGTGTACATAGAAAGCAGAGTTTTGCGACATGCACGTCATACCTGCTTCCAAGAATTTCTTCAGAGCAGTTACACACGTAACCGTCAATCTTCGGCACACACACGCTGCCATGGTCACAAGGTTGAGACGCACAAGGGTTATTCAGCTCACAGTGTGTTCCCATAAACTGTGCTGGACATGTACAGCTGTATTCTGTGGACAGAAAAAAAAATGTCATCCACACAGTTCCACAAGGAGTTATTTCACTGGAGATCAAAGATGGAAAAGATGGAAATAACTGAGTATGGTTTACTTGCTGATTTTTGGGAAATATGTGGGTTTTTTGACTGATCAGCCATACCATAAGAAAAAGCTGACAGGTCAAGTGAATAACATTGATTATCTCATTATCGTGGCACCTGCAAGTGAACAAATTTGATGTATTGGAAGCAGAGAAAATCAGTAGGCTTCAGTAGGCAGGATCTGAGACCAAGGCCAAACGTTGATGACTGGATGACTAGCTGGCAGGTCTTTGTGTGGTGTTTCTGGTATTTAGGGGTTAATACTTAAATTAAGTTAATTCTTGAAGATGTAACTTCAACATATACCAACTACCTAAATATTGTTGCAGACCAAGTACACCCTTTGGTGTGTCAATGGTATTCACTTATGGCCTCTTAGCAGAAAGGTTTTCCCTGCTGCACTGTAGAGACTGTAGAGGAACATCAAGTTCATGGTGCTGACTTGGCCTCAAAATTCCCTAGATCTCAATCTCAATCAAATATCTATGGGATGTGCTGCACAAACAAGTCTGATCCATGGAGCCTCCACCTTGCAACTTATAGTACTTAAATATCTGTTGTTTACGTCTTGGTCTCAGATACCACAGCACACCTTTAGAGAGCTGTTTTGTCACCTTTTGAGACATGGACTTCACTAGACCTCCAAAGGTGTGCTGTGGTATCTGAGACCAAGACGTAAATTAGTTTCATTAGTTACCTTACCTCCATTAACCGTTCCCTGACAAGTTCCTCCATTTTCACAAGGGTTACTGGAGCAGATGTCCTTTTTGCAGCATTGGTACTTTCCAAAGAGTCGGTTTCTCTGTGAACCATCGTCTGTCGCTACACTTTGCCCATTAAAGTACAGTCGCTCCAGACAGCCTTTAAATCCTGGCAAGTTGGCATTAGGACCGACATTGGCAAACAGCAGGGCCCCCTGTGCCTGAGTCAGTCTGCAAGGCTCCTGCAGGTCTCTGGTTATGGAGTGTACATGGTCCATGGTGAGCCTCAGGTTAGTTCCTTTGACCTCCACGGAGATGTCATGCCATTGATCATCAGCCACCAAATGATTTCCCAGATGCATGACTCCATGGTTCCCACAGCTGTACCGGAACTGTAGCTTTTTCTCCATCAGCTGCACAGAGGTTACATATATTATTTAGTTTAGAAAATGTTATTTTATGACACATAATGTGGCCATGGCAGACATTTGGAGATCAACCTCATGCAGAAATTGCCGAGCATGATTGTACAGACTGAATCATAAAATATGTGAATTTGCGGCTAACATACTAGCCTTCTCAAGTTTTAGCTGTGTCTCCATCTAAAATGACTAGGATCACTAGGACACATGCACACTTTATGAGTGTCGTGAAGCGCCAATAGGCATCACATGCTGCCATGCTAAATAGTGTACCACCCTAGTGAAATATGATTGGAACATTGAGTGTTAATCACAGCAAATGCAGAAACAGAGCTAGCAACTAACTGTCATGTGCTACCAGTATGCTTAAGTCATACCACAATGCAAGTGTTTTGATGGTTTTCAGAACAACATCTGCCAATTATAAACTACACCAACATATTCACTGAGTTCATCACAGAATATGCAGTTTACTGAGTAACTGTATTAAAAATAATCAAAAAACAGGATTAAATAAACCGCTTTTACATTTTGATGAAGTACATGTAACGTTATTCCATTTTGGTTTAATTGCTACGCAATGGAATTTCTAAACTTTATCCCACCATGTGCAGAAAAAACATCAAGGTCATGCTGAAATCAGGAAAACTATTACAATGCATGTTGACTTTTTCCCCCCCTCCTCAGCTACTGCACTGATAAATAATGAAGTTACTCAGGCTTGGGTATGCAATAAAGTTTATACCATGTATCAGCTTCTTTGCCTTAATTAAAAATGCGAAAACTTGCATCTACTGTATGTATGAAATTTGTTTCTAATGCTGATTTTGGTGCTAGTCAATGTATTATTAATAGTGATCATCTTGTTGCCAGAGATTTAATTACTGCAGCAGAATCCTCACTAAGAGTGCAACGGGCTTTGATGTATCAGCGCTCGGGCTCATGGGATTTTTTTTTTTCTTCACGTGCTTTTATTGGGCTGGTTACTCTCCTTCACTTCTGTTGTGCTATTTTGGCACTCATGTCTGTTGTGCTATGTTGGATGAAGTACTTTTTTGCCCCAGAGGCATCATGGAGGAGGGACCTGTTTGATCAGAGCTCTTAGTGGGTGCTACTGAATTTGACAGGTTAAAAAAGTTAGCTTTCTTTCCAAAGGTCTGCATTAACAACAAAAAGAGAGAGCTGGTCCTCTGATGAATTGTTGTTTGCCTACAAAATAGCCTGTAGCTAAAGCTTTACAAGTCGCAACAGAGAAATCTACTGCTGTTGGTGCATGTGTGGATGAATGCAAATGACTCTAAATCCACAATAGATGTACAACGTACCTGATAAATCATTAGGAGAGGGAAAAAACCTGTTTACATCTTAATGATGAGGTCAAAAGTGCCAGAAATAGCAAGAATTTGAGATGTTAAAATCATCTGCGGTTCTTTTTTTTTATTAACAAGACCAGGGACGCATATGAATATGATATATGCCTGTTACACAGAAATGTCCTTTTTTTTTTTTTGCTGACTAAATCAATTAAACGCAATAGAATTTAGGTTGTTAATTCATTTATTTATTTTTGTAAGACATTAAAAGCTTGTTTACTTAAATTATATAAGCTCATTTAAGTTACATATGTATGCATGTACAGTACATTACTGCACAGTGAAATTCTTTATTCATGGCATATCCCGACTTTGTTAGGAGGCTGGGGTCAGAGCACCGGGTGAGCCATTATACTCCGCCGCTGACGAGACAGGGTTAAGGGCTTTGCTCAAGGGCCCAACAGCGGCAACTTTGTGGAGCTGGAGCTTGAACTCCCGACCTTCTGATCAGTAACTCAGAGCGTTAAGACACTGAGCTACCACTGCCCCGCCTGTCAGGTCCTATAGATCTAATCTTTTTTTTCTTGCTGTCATGAATTTGAATACGGATTATAATTTACTGGCAAATATTCTTTCATTCCATGCTGTTTGTAAATCGCTAATTACTTGTGGTATGCTTTACCACATACAGTATAACATATCACAAGTAACCATAAAAAACCACAGCTAATACAAACCTGTCAGCCAATTAAAATAAATATTCTGTTATGATCAGTTAACGAGGGACCCTATGGGTAAGGTCAACTAGTTCATATATTCTTTCACATAGAACACTGGGAATCTTTTTTATCCTACATGTAATTCAATCTAAAAATGCAGTCAGACCCAACAAATAAAGATAGAGATTTAGATAGAGGGAATTGGACCCACATCGAGCCTGTGAAAGATTGGAAGGACAGCAAAACTCCTTACAATTTTACCATATCATAGATTCTGGGAAATCTGCATCGACTTAGACTGAGATACCACAAGTCGAAATTGACTGATATGGAACCCACATCAACGGCAGGCTAATCTCCTGGTCTGAATTTTCCTCTCAAGATTCATGTTACAACCTTGAACCTAACAATTACCAGCATGACAAAGGATAAGACATTTGAAGATTATACTCGGAGCAGTAGAGCAGTATCTCTTACAAACCACCTGTTATTATCCTGCCGTGGCTGTAGTATGTCCTGATCTCATTCATGTGAGATTTGTTTGAGGATTGTGATGACTGTTAAAGGTGAACATTAATACCTGTAATGTTGCCCAGTCAGAGGCATTAGTCATCATGACTGTGCCTTCAGCATCCGATGTTTTGATACGAAGAGACAGGTGGAAGTTGTGTTTATCCTCATCGGTCTCAAAAAGGTATTTTAGATAGCCGTGTCCATCAAAGCTCATGGCTGAGTCTGAAACACAGACAAATTGTTAGTGGATTTCACAGTGCTGTCAGCTATTTAAGAGAAAATTACAAATGGACCTGTAGCAAAAGATGATACAAATTTGTGTACATTCATATTAATCAAAATAGGCTATGTTGATTTACAGTATCATATATTAAAGAATTTGGATAAAACATTGTTGCATTTTTTTACTAAAATGAATATTGCCCATCATAATTCTAGTCACGCTGTTAATCGACATCATAATGTAACTGTTTTTGTTTCAGGTTTTTATTTCTTTATTTCTTTGCCTACCATTACAGCTGCACACACTCTCCCAGGTGTGATGAGGGGTGAAGAAACTGGCCCGAGCAGTGCTGTAATGCCTCTCCCACTCCTCATTCATCAGAACGGTTCTTCTGCAGCCTGGTTGAGGGCAGTCATCCCCCACACAGCCATTGCCTCTTACTCGAAGTATGTTCAGTCCTAGAGAGGCATTTATGTGCTCCAGTGCGGACATTAAGTGCTGGGACTCCACAGGCCGAGCCGAGTTGTCCTGAGCCTTGTATACCAGCAGGACCTGAACTTCTTTGCTGCGAGACAGCTGTTCTTGCTGCAGGCTGGCGATGTGCAGCTCTAGTTTCGGTCTGTCCAGATTGCGCTGTAGTATCCTCCAATACTCGGATACAAACTCCTCAGCACTCAGGCCGGCCAAGTGCAGGGTGAAGCCCTGATCAAGGTCCTGCTGAGATGCGGCCCATATATGTACTCGCACTCCAGAACGGACAGTGAATTTGCCATCTGTCACGCTCACATTGAGAAAATAAACGCCCGGCCAAAGAGGCTTCTCTGCTACTATTTTTCCATTCATGGAGTCCACAGAGAAGTTACCACTGTGCGTAGTTTCTAACCTGTAACTCAGAACATCCTGGGGGTCCTGGTCAGAGGCATGCAGCTTACCGATAACACGTCTGGAGAACGTTTGCTCAGTTGTGGTAATGAACACATCCAGTGGAGTCACCGCAGGAGGGAACTTACTCTCCTCTGTAACATTGATTTTAACAACACATATAGAGGAGAGTGGTGGGTTGCCGCTGTCGGTGACCTACAAAGACATTCAAATTATTAGCTATAATAAGACACACAATCGAATTCGTAGATTTGAAACAGATTTTTAAGGTTTTTAAAACTACTAAGGTGTAAGTTTTTTTTTGGCATACATAAAAATTCATTTGAATAATTTCAATCTTAATACCTGAATTTTGAGCACATGCTGAGACTTTCCTCTCTTCCTAAATGAAGAGGACAGAGACAGGAGTCCCCCCTGGTCTACATGGAAGTGTCTGCCTTCATTTCCAGAGACAATGTGGAAAGTAAACGGGGGTCCATTTTGTGGTGTGTCCCTGTCGCTGACCACCAGTTGCAGAATGCTACTGCCCACAGGCTCCTCTTCCTGGCACAGAAATTAAACATCATGATTAAAAACATAATTATGCCTAAAACTAACATAATTGTGACTTAGTTTTCCTGCCTACCAAAGCCCACATTCAAACCCATTCGGAAGCACTTTTAGCAAGAAAATGCATCTGATAATATTATGTCATCTTAAACAACACTTTGTCTCATTAGTAAATGTTTATTCTAAGTTCATCCAAATTACCCCTGAACTGTCTCTTTTGTTCATGCCTAACATAAACTACAAAGCTAACTAGCTTTTAGCACAAGGCTGAATCCCAAATCCCTCTCTAATTCCTGATTAAGGGCACTTCTGGACTATACATCCTACATAGCATACTAGCTTTTAAAGTGGAATAAATGGAAATATAACACACACACACACATATATATAAATATATATATATATAAAT
>JAQQZT010000002.1:21413122-21434164 GCA_030068275.1 Clarias platycephalus | reverse complement strand
TATAATATAAATATATATGTTATAAATAACATGTTTTTGTTAAATAAGTCAAAATGAAATGTTATTACTTTTAACACATAAATTTTGTGGTCTTTATGAATAATAGTGCATGACTTACTTGTTCACACAAGGGACTGTTGTCATTGCTGTCAAGGACATGAACTTCTACTGCGGTAGCAGTTTGAAACTTTCCATCTGTGGCAATCACTTTTAGACTGTGTTTGTCTTTCATTTCTCTATCTAGTGACCCTTTTGAAACCAGTCTACATTCTTCTCCCGCAACAGTGACTGCGAACTGTCCAAGTGGATCTCCGTCTTTGAAGAAATGAGACACAAAATGTAAACTTTAGGAACACCAATTCAGTCCTGCAAATATTTTACTGCAGAATTTAACACAAAAACTATAGCCTGTACAACAGTTTATTCATGCACTTAGCCTTGACATAAGTCAATTATGTGCGCAATGCATACAATTATTAAAACAGATACAACTCAAGAGCTGCAGTTAATCTTCACCTCAAACCTCAGAATGAGGAATAATATGATCTAAGGGACTTTGACCATATCATGGGCTGGATTAAATATTTAAGAACCTGACTTCCTTAAATTTTAATTCATGACATATTCTAGAATTACCAAGAATGCTTTAAAAAACATCCAGTGATCAGGAGTCCACAGTTCTGATAACAGAGAAGAATGGCCAGATTGGTCTAGACTAGGCAATGTTTTTTCCAGTCTCCACATGCCCAGTTTCAGTGAGCCTGGGCCTAATCTATTGTCAGATTCCTGTTCTTTGTTGACAGCACTGAAACCGGATATGGCCTTCTGCTGTTGGAGCCCATCCATATTTTTTTCCCCATTTTGATTTTTGATGTGAAGATTACTTAAAGCTCTTGATTTTTCTAGGTTATTTTCTAACATTTGAGCTGCTGACAAATGATTGACAATTGGAAGAAATTCAATCCATATTACATAAATATTATTATCCTTATACAGTTATTGATTCCTAGGAGCATGGTGCACTCACCCGTTATATAACATGTGACTTGTCTGTTGTCAGAAGACACATCGTTATCTGTAGTTGTCAGAACAACTATTGGTTCCCCAGGCCTACTGTTCTCAAGTATGGACCCATGATAGACTTCCTCTGTGAACTGGGGTGGATTATCATTTTCATCAGTGACTGTCACTTCCACGAGGGCTGATGAGGAAAGCCTGACACTGCCTCCATGATCAGTGGCCACCACGTAGAACCTGTACAGTTGTTTGGATTCACAGTCTGTCTCCTTCATGGTGGTTATCCAGCCAGTTTGTGAGTCAATACGGAAGAGCTCACTGATATCATCTCTGTCTGGCTCCAGAGTGTATGTCACCTCTCCATTAATGTCTTTATCTGGATCATTAGCTGTCACCTGGATCACTGTGGTGGCAGCAGGCATATTTTCAGGTAGTATGGCTTTGTACACATCAGAATCAAAGTTGGGCTGGTTATCATTCACATCCTGAACCTGGATGTTGACAGATACTAGAGAAGCAACGCCAGTTCCGTTATGATTACCCTGAGCAATAACATCAATCTGATACCACTTGGTCTTCTCGTAGTCAATATTTTTCTGCACAACAAGGGTTCCACTGTCTTCATCAAGAGCAAACACTTGATCTCTGTTGCTTTCCACAGTGTTGCCATCTACTAAGCTATAGATGAGTGGTGTGTCAGCATCAGCCTTGACTGTACCTATCTCATAGCCAATGGGGTAGTCTTCAGCCAGTGAGAATGTATATAGTGGTTCAGTAAACCTTGGCAGAGGGACCTCTGGGGGGACTACTTTAACCTGGACTGGCACGGAGGTGTTGTAAAATGGAATTCCTCCATCCCGAGCTTGGACTTTGAAATTGAAGATCTTGTTTTCCATGCCAACCAGGCTCTCTTTGACACTAACCACACCAGTGAAGGGATTAATTTCAATCACCTCCTCGGTCACTTCCTCAGATTCATCCACTGTGTAAGTGACATCAGCATTCTTGCCTTCATCAGCATCATAAGCCATTATTTGAATAACTGGAGAACCTTTATTTACTGTGGACGTAATAGACACCTGGTACTGAGAGGCTTTGAACTGTGGTGCATTATCATTCTCATCTGTAAGAATAATCTTCACAGTGCAAAAAGCTACTCTTCCTCCACCATCCTTAGCCATGACCTTGATGGCAATCACTCTTTGTGAGGGATTCTCTCTGTCCAAAGGTTGAGAGGTCACAATTTGTCCTTCACCGTCAATATTGAATTTTTCATCTGCTAGTTTGTTGATTATGGTGTAATCTACGCTGCCATATGGACCATCATCAGGATCAATAGCGGCCAGGCGAATTACACGTGTTCCCGCCTCTGCGTTTTCAGCCAGTTCGGCTTCATAAACGTCATGGCTGAAGTATGGGCTATGCCTGTTGCTGTTGGTCATGACGATGTTTACTGGCGCAGTTGTGTGAAACACACCATCCGAAACAGCAACGGTGAGATTGTAAAAAGAATTCAAATTTCTCCTGCAAACATTGGAAAATGAAATAAGACCCGATGTTTCATTCATAGCAAAGTACCTCTCTTCATTACCTGAGAGAATTCTATACTGGAGATTGTCCTTGCTGTCAGGATCTGAGGCCTGGACTTTAATCACAACGTGTCCACAGGTCGCCATTTCATCCAATGAGGCCTGATATTGAGGCTCACTGAAGTTTGGAGGGTTGTCATTGACATCCATAACATTCACCGTAATTTGAGCTTCACTGCTGAGAGATGGCGTACCACTGTCTTTGACAATGATTTTTAGATGGAATTCTTGGGTGGTCTCATAATCTAAAACCTGTGATGTTAGCAAAAGACCACTGAGTGGATCAATTTTGAAAAAGTCTGTTTCATTTTTTCCTGTGTCAACTATTTCATAGGTTAAGTCTTTGTTTCTACCAGAGTCTCTGTCAAAAGCTGAGACTTGTATTACAGATGAGCCCACTGGAAGACCTTCTAACAATTCTGCTTTGTAGGTACGTTTCTCAAAAACAGGAGCGTTATCATTGATGTCCTCGACATCTATTTGCACTTTGGACTCACTAAAAGAGCCGGTTATAGAGTCTGTGGCTCGAACGGTCAACAGGTGACTTGTCTGAGATTCATAGTCTAAAAAGTCAGAGACACTTAGCATGCCTGTCTTGAAATCAATGTGAAAATATTGCGTGGAATTTTCGTCTTCTTCCAGGTTGTAGATAAGTCGGTAGCCCTCCGGATTTTTTGCCTGCACATGCAGAATGTTTGTGAAGGGAGGAATGTTTTCAGGCAGTCGTAATGGATAAAATAAACTTTGAAATATCGGATGGGAACGGTTTTGCACTTGTACATAAAGCTGTGCCACTGTTGACAGACTGGGCTCTCCTTCATCTGAAGCTGTTACAGTAAGCACATATTTGTTCAACGTGTCATAGTCTAAGGGTCGTTGAAGGGACACATCTCCAAGATAGGGATCAATCCTGAAGAGATTGAAATCCTCCTCTAGGGTAAATATTACAGATCCATTTTCACCAGTGTCTTTATCAGTTGCCAGGACTTGGAACAGAACGTCCCCTGGTTCTGCCTCGTCAGATATCATGAGAGAATTTGGAAGGTTTGATATGATGGGTGTGTTGTCATTGATATCGTCTACATAAATTTTGACATAAGTCACATCCATACGTTGTGGATTTCTTGTGTCTCTGACCTCCACCGCAACATCATACTCATCCTGCTCCTCTCGGTCGAAGGCAACGCCAGTTGTCTGCAATACACCTGAAGACTGCACCACTGAAAACTTATCGGCTGGGTTCAGAACTGAGTAGATCAGTGGTTCGTTAAGGTAGCGGCCCGTGGCTCTGAGTACAGTTAAAGTTTTTACAGATGTTGTGTTTTCAAGCACTGTGCCAACATGGAGCCGGTCCTCAAACTTTAGACTAGTCCTTTTCATTTCAGTGACATTAACATTTACTAAAGTGGTGTCTTTGTATACACCATCTGAAGCTATAACTTTGAGCTCATAATAGGACTGAAATTCAGAAGCATTATTCACTGAGATTTCTCCAGTTGATTCGTGTATTTTAAATGTATCTTCATGGTTACTAATACTATACAAGACTAATGAATCTTCATCATGAGCCATTACTTGAATGACTTTCATGTCTTTAAAAACAGGGGACATGATGGAAACTGTATAAATGGGTAGTGTGAACTTTGGAGGACAATCATTAAAATCTAGGACACGAATGTTGACTTTGCATGGTTTGACAGCACTTAATGTGGGCTTTCCTGAGTCCCACACTTGAACCGTGAAGGAAAATTCAGGAACAGATTCAAAGTCAAGCGCAGATATCAGTGAGATTGTCCCCATGCTTGGATCGATTTTAAACATTTGCCTTGCCTCAGGCTCTTGGATTTGGAAGATCAGCAGAGCGTTAGAATCCTTGTCAGCATCTGAAGCCTTGATGACCAATGGGGTGTTGTTCTCTCCCATTACCATACTGTTTATCTGTGCGGACTCACTGATCTGGCCATAGTAACTGCCCTGAAGAAAAACAGGTGCGTTGTCATTTTCATCTATGATATACACATAAACAACTGCATCTGATGAGACCCCTGCTGTATTTGTGGCTCTTATTTTGAGTTGATAAGATCTGCACTCTTCAAAATTTAGGGCTTTTTGGACAGATAGCAGTCCAGAATTTAAATTGATTTGAAAAGTTCCATTAGGATCACCATCTTGGATCCTGTAGTTTACAGCAGATGGGCAGCTAGCGGAGACAGACAGCACTGGAAAGCCCAAAGCACTGCTTTCACTTATTTCGGTGACGTATTCATCCTGTGTAAACCTGGGTGCTGTGTGCTCAGACAACCTAAGATGGATGTTAACAGGGCAGAGGTCACTGCGCTGGGGAAAGCCCTGGTCAGTGGATTTCACCACAAGCTGGTATTGTTCCTGGGAGAGCATGTCTAAAGGCTTAGCCACTCTGATGCTTCCTGTCTCCTGATCGATGTCGAAAGCTCCTTCTGTATTCCCCCCTAGAGGAAAAAAAACTGACTTTAGATATTATTGTTCCTTATTGTCTCAGCATAATTTTTTTTTATTTTCTAAATATGTAGCTTATGTGTGAGTACCAAGGGCATATTTTCCTTTAGTGAAAAAAATATAGGATAATGTTTACTTAAAACCCATTTATAGTATTGTACGGGCTAAGGGCATTCACTTACTCATCATCTATACCACTTTATCCTGTATACAGGGTCTGGAGCCTACTGTATACCAGGATGCTTAGGGCAAATGGAGGGGTACACCCTGGACAGGGTGCCAATCTATCGCAGGGCAAACACACATACACACACTCACACTCCCAGAATACAGAACACCAATTAGCCTAATTTGCATGTCTTTGGACTGTGGCAGGAAAATGGAGTACCCGGAGGAACCCCACCAATCATGGGGAAATATGCAACACATGCCCAGAGGTGGAACTCATACCAGGACACTGGAGCTACAAGGCTATAGTTCTGACCACTAAGCCACTAGGGCATTCACTGAGGTGGTTAATAAACATTAATGTAAAACAGTTCAATAAAAGTTTTCAGTTAGAGCTATTGAATCCCTCTATTTCAGTGCATTGAGGGGTTTCTGTCTTCTTGTGCCATGGTGGTGGAATGAATGATTACAGCAATAATATATTCCAATTCAATTTGGATGGCGTTTTTAACAATTGACATTGTCGCAAAGCAGACCACATATAGACCACAGACATAAACTGTAGCACCTGTGTTCTTACCTGAGTGAATAGAGTAGACAATCTCAGCATTACTGCCCGTGTCTTTATCCAAAGCTTTGACTCGAAGCACCTCTGTCCCAGTTGGAGCCAAGTTACTGATGCGTGCCTCATAATGAGTGCTCATGAATGTGGGTGTATAGTCATTACAGTCCTCCACATGCACTACTGCTTTCACAAAGTTCCTCTTCACAGGGATCTCTTGATCACGAACCTGAATTAAAAAAAAAGTATAGTAAAAAGTAGAGTTTGTTTTTTAATGTTTGAATCTTGATCAAAGTCTTGAAAGGACTTGTCAGCCAAAGTCTTTTGAGAGCCCCATGCTATGCATCAGCGAAAATTTCATGAAATTTGAACATTTTTCATGAGCACTCATTATGAGGCACACAAATCAAACAGTGTGTGTTCTTCACGATATGACAAATAAAACTAAATTCTAGTGCACTATTCCTGACTCTACATGTGAAAAGTGGCTATGAAAAGAAGCATGGGAGGCACATATCTTAACAATTTTTGCCGGTGGCATAAAGCTGTTTTAATAACTAATTTTCCAAAGAATCAGTCATAGCATATTCAAGAAATCATTCATTAAACAACAATATCAATAAGCACCTACTGTATTTATGGATTATTTGTATTCACTACTTATGGATTACATGATCATACTGGTATGTTTTTTTTTTATATAATATTAAATTTTATTGCTTAATTAATTTAGAAATATAAGGAAATGTTTGGGAAAACATTTCTCAATCTTAGTGTTGTGTATATACCTATTCACCTCTATGCTCACATAAATGTTTTTATTATTATAATAATTATTAATATTAAAATTATTTGTGATTACATGAAAACATTTGTGTACCCGAAGACCAATGCATTTTGAAAAGCTTCACAAACTTTCATATGATTAGCAGTCCAATGTCATTACCATTTATGTCTCCATTAAAGACGTGCATGCATTCATTCTAAGCAGATCAAGCACAGCAGGCTGAGGCAAGTCTTTGCATTGTACAGTATGTAGACTCCAAATCATTATAATCTTTTATAAACTGTTATAACAATTCGTGTCCTGTATACTGTCATTTGTGTGCTGTTATAGTTTAATCTAAAACTTGTTTTCATGCACACACTACACAAACTCCACATTCCCTGAGTCTGGGCTCAGTCCCAACAATCGACACTGCCCTAATTCCTAGATAATAATCGCTCAATTATCATCTAACAGCTTGTGAACTGTTTTATTCTGTTCGTTTGGTTTGAACATGAAAACTATTTTACCATCACTAGAAGACTGTGTGTGGAGATGGCCTCATAGTCTAGCGCCTCAGTTAAGACAAGAACTCCGCTCTTTGGATCCAGGTGGAAATGCTTAAGGCTGTCTGGGTTGAGACTGCTGTGGATGGAGTAAATGATCCTGCTGTTGATGTCTGCATCTTGGGCACTAATCTGCAGGATCTCCTTCGCTGGTGCGGTGTCCTCTGGAACGCTCACCTCGTACATATTTTTTAGGAACATGGGTCGATGCTCATTCATGTCGAGCACCCTGATATAAGCCTGATATAAGAGGAAAAGAAATATGTAATGCTTCTGAGTTTGTTTACATTATGTCCATCATATTCCAGTAATGTAATGGGAGGATTTTACAAAATACAGTATAAAAAAATTTACCATTCCTCTTTTAAGAATGCGGTAAAACCTTTTGTTGTATATATGGATAAAAATAAAGATGGTTATAATTGTAAAAGAAGTCTATATATATATATATATATACTGTATATATATGGTGTTATATGGAAAATATTAATTTAACTAAACTCTTATTTTCCATATAACACCAAACAGGTTTCTTATCAGCTTACTCGTATAATCCATATCTATCACTGTGTTACAAATGTACCAGGTTGCAATTATGACAGACGTAACGTATTTAAATGTACCTACAACACACCCGATCATTTTTCCTGCACTACCTACAGTGACACACACAGAAGTCTTTACTGGAAATACGGGCAAATTTAGTCAGATAAGATTGTGTGTCTGAATAGAAATAAAGACTCCCTGTTGTCTAAGGCTGATATCTACAGTATAGCAATGTATCATAATGTCTCCCCACCAAATGTACACATGATCTTACCTGAGTTGTTATGGTCTGGGAACCATCTGTAACGCTGACGGTAAGGTTATAATTGGATCTTTTGCCAGCATCCAGTTGCCTAGCTATGACAATACTCCCAGAGTTCTTCTCAATATAAAAGTCATGATCTTCATCTCCTCCTAAGAAATAACATCAGATTTTTTGTTAGCACCAGACCTGTGAAATTATTCTTAGGACGTCTGAAGGGCAAATGTCATCGCCTCTCAGCAGAGCTCTGTATGGGCCCACATATTGTAATGTATGGCTGACCGAGGAATGTAAAATATTACGACAATAATGCACAGGATGATTTGCAGTCCAATTTTAACTAAATAAAACCAGTTTGCCAAAGTGACAGTTAACCCTTTCAATTGACATCCACTTTAGCGTAGTAGAGCTCAACAAGACTCATTGAAAAGCACATTCCATGTACATGCATGTACAGTACTAAGGTTTTAAGTGTCCTGCACAGTACAGTATGTGCATGAATGCCCAGCTCATCTCCTGTTGTGAGAGGACTTTCAGCGCTATCACGTTTCCCATCTACTTTACATTATTAACACACTAAGTAATTTAAAATCCTCTGCATTAGTTTCACCATATGCAAAAGAAAAACTTTGAGAGAAAACCTTAAAAAAATAAATAAATAAATATATATATATATATATATATATATATATTTTATTATTGATTCAGGGAACATATTTGGCATGCAAACACTCAGGCCAGCCATCTAAATCAGTAGGGGTAAACTCATGCCTGCTTTGACAGATGGTGTTTATTAAGGAATCCACCTTATGAAGGATCATTGGTCCTATTTTCGAGAGACTGAGGCTTGTGCATGGGCCTTTAATTTATTTCACAATATTCTATTAACTGTGATTTCTGTAGAGTCAATTAACTTGTACTGATCCAGTCACTGTGACAAATCGTGTTTAATACTGAGCTGTCTCATTTTCTTGCTTTTAGAGCATTTCGGGGGAAAAAATGTGTTTGAAATTGTTTCTGTGAAGTAGGTCTTCTTGAGGCAGGAGCAATTGTTTCACAGTGCCACAGTGAAGGCACACACTTGATTAAAAAACTGTTGAATTAAAGTAAAGTAAAGCACATTTATCAGATTACAGTTTTTTAAAAATTGGTTATAATGACTTGATACCATCATTTCTAAAAATAAATAAATAAATTAATTAATTAAAAAAAAAAAGTTAAGTTAATTTAGATTGACTAAGAAGTGTCTGGGGAGATTATTGGACTGAGCTTCAAGGACACTAAATAGCCTTATGCAACATAATACCCATGCTATGTAGAATTCAGATTCACGGCATGGCCTCACTGTGTAACGGCCTACAGGTTTCTACTTGTCTGGTCTTGTTTGGTAAATTGAGCCTTGAGAGTTTTTGCTGTAGTTTTCTTGCCCTAACAACCTTTAACCCACATAAAGGTGAGCACTGTCCCTGGAAGTTCCTTCACCGGCTGCTGACTATTTTCCTGGCTCTCATCTCTGAGGAGTTGCAGGTGGTTGGAAGCTGATCATATGCTGATCACTGGAATTTGGATGGCTCTGGTCAGCCTGCTGCTGGGAGACTGGGGACTTTGGCCTACCATCTAAGAAAATATGTCACGGTTTAGA
Organism: Clarias platycephalus; assembly: GCA_030068275.1. Taxonomy (NCBI): domain Eukaryota; kingdom Metazoa; phylum Chordata; class Actinopteri; order Siluriformes; family Clariidae; genus Clarias; species Clarias platycephalus. The sequence goes on along the minus strand of JAQQZT010000002.1, from coordinate 21,424,571 downwards.
TCTGCCTCCTGGTACCTACAGCTATGCCCTCCACAGGACATGTGCCAGTATTGGTATTCTAATGCACTCAAAAAATCACTAGTGGTTAGGAAAGGTGCTAAAAGCAGATGAGTTAACAATGATTTCTCATTGTCGCATAAATGACCAATTTATCACAATTCATAATTTATTACAGCCCACAGTATAATGCTAAATATGTATTTAAATAAGTTCAGTATGTAACCCTGGCGATTTAAATAATCAGCATGTTTTGTTTTTGAGGGAGAACCGGAGAACCCACACAGACATAGGGGAACACATTTCTATCCACAAAATGTAAAACGTTTCCACTGACTGTTGAGGCCTGTTATAAAAGTTCTGTTAATAAGCCATGAATTCCACCCATATGTCTAATTATAATATTTATCAAGCATGACTCACTTCATATTAAAAAAATATAAAGCTCCTTTAACACTTTCTTGGATTTGGCCTTGCCAGCTCTGGCAGCTGTCACAGACGCAGGATTATGCTGGCATGAACAGTGGACTGTGTTCTCACCAGGTTGTCTTGTTCATGTTTACTCAGGCATACTGAAATGGAAGGAAGGATAATATTAGCGTACTCACCTACAATGTCGAACCAGAGGAGGCTTGTTATGATCTCGGTGCTGATGATTCCCACCATTTGAGTGACAGGGTCTGATTCCATTACGGCAAAGGTGAAGAGTGACTCGTCAAAAGCTAAAGATTCCGAACTGGGTTCTGGTTGTGGCAGCCATTCAACATCTAGACGTGACTTGGACATTCTCGCAGGATTACCATGATCTGTGGCTTTTATCTGAAACACAAAGAAACGTGGTAAGGTTATTTTTGTTAGATCACAAAATGCAATTGCTGTATATGTCTGATTATTAATGAAATGCATCAAAATAAATCTGTAAAAAAAATATGCGTAAAGAAATGTGGTATTATTTATGCAGTGTAATTTGTACCGTTAGGATGTTGTAGCTGCCTCGTGCAAACTCTCCTATGGCGGTCACCACCCCTGTGGTTGGGTGGATTTCATATCGGCCATCCATGTTATCCTCCAGGCTGTAGGTGATCTGCCTGTTGGGACCGTCGTCTTTATCATGTGCGATCATCCTGAAGACTTCCTGGGTCATTACCTTGTTTTGGCATTCAGGCAGTTGGACCTGGAAGAGCTTGTGACTGAACTGAGGGCTGTTATCATTCTCATCCAGCACCTGAATGACCACTGTGGCTGTGGAGCGCATCGGAGGATCTCCATTATCCGATGCAATCACCTATACAAATAGGAGTAACATCGTTTTTTTTTTTTGCATATGTAACATGTAGCTGAATTCCCATAAATCAATATATTGGCAATTTACTAGACTCTTGCTTACTAGACCCAAGTTGGAATATGTACAGCTTTCCCAGCATAAATATTAATGAAACTTATTTGGACTTGCTAGTTCTGAATAAGGCCTTAGATCTGTCAAAGCTTATGTTAATCCTAACAATATAAACAAGAGAAAGCCCAGATTTGTCACTTAATTTATAATAAACAATAATAAAGACAAAAAGTATAAAGCCGGCAAGCTCACTTCAACAATGTGCTCTGCTCTCTGTTCACGATCCAGGGCTGAGACAGTGCTGATTGCACCTAAGCCAACACAGGCAGAGGAAGGAAAAAAAACAGACAGACTAATAAATGGTATGACACTACGATGGAAGGCACACCTGTTTGTAGACCTTAAAATTAGGGTTTCACTCTCGTTCTCGTTCTGAAGTTAGTTCAGGTGTCTAAAGTCAATACATCAAAGTGTATTACTTTCACGAAGCTACACTGGCACAAAAGCAGAAGTATCCCAACAAGTGCCATGGACAAAACTGACATGTTTTTTCATGTAAGGAACATTTTATGAGGATACAGATAAGTGATTGTTGAGAATTCTTTGGCAAAGAAAATAAAATGCACAATGAGCAGGAGTTTATCAGCCTTTGTAATATGTAAACATCTCAAGCTGTGATTTCTACAAGACAGACGATCAGATCCCAGCAGGGTGCCGCTGCCTTAACGACACTCTAAACAAACCCTGCTGGGCTTTTTACACTACTCAGTATTTAGGCAGGTGTCATTTAAGAGAACATGGTTTAAGCATTACTATCCACCTGGACAATGACGTCAACTTGGAGTTTGGGAAAGGATCGAAAACACACTACCTGGACAAAAATAAAACAGAATGGCTAAAATATTGGCCTGCATCAAGCACACTGATGAACCGTTAACCCCGATGAAGAAATCTGGTTAGAAAAAAACACGAACGACTGTGATCTGAGATGACTTAAATGGTTGGTGAAGTTGCATCTGAAAAATACAACAGTAAGCACATTAGGCTAAAGGCTGTGTGGCCATATGAAAACCATTCATGAGTGAGGCTAAGTAGACAAGAAGGCTTCTATTTTCTAGGGAGCATAAAGATTGGAATTTGGAGCAATGGAAAAAAGGTCTGATGAGTCCAGATTGACCTTATTCTAGAGTAATGGGTGTGTCAGGGTAAAAAAGGAAGCGCATGAAGTGATGCATACATCATGCATAGTGGTGATCTGGGGTTGCTTCAGTTGGTCAGGGCCAGTCTCAGCAACGTTATGTCACAATGAAATAAATTTTAAAAAGTCATCTGATAACCAAAATGTACTGATTTACCAAGTTATAACATTTATGGATTTTATTTTTTATTCCCTGATGTTACAGGATTTTTCTAATTTGGTTCCGGGAGCATAAATCTGCCTCTCTTATTTTGCCCGGACAATGCATATAGAATTGCCTAAATTCAGGTATTAAATGAATGTGCATCAGACATTTGAATTAGACCAGTTACACATACAATATGTTACTTTAAGTTACTTGCAAGATGAGGTTCTAATCCCAATCCACCCCATATTTGTTTTGTCTTTGGCAATACAACTCATTGTCCTTATCCTTAATGAGAAGATCTGGCTACGCTAAGCCGTTAAGGCGGTTAGCTTCGTCATGCTGTTCTTTGTGGATATGAGTCATTTTAGGCCATGTTCTAACATGGAGCTTTTGATATATCCAGCTCCATCTGCCTGAAGAAAATAACAAGAGAGCACTTAAATGTATTGCTATTTAGTGCTAATTTGCTTTCAGACATCACATCTTTACATTAGACATTTAGAATTCTTTGATCCCCTGGTCTTCCGTGCAGTATTTACCAACTGTCTGACTTTTTCATTTAAACTTCACAACCCAACAATGACTTTACAATGCTTCAAAGAACAGTGGTGCGTGTTACTTCCAAATTCTTAAACGACAAAAAAGCTGTCTTTAACAGATTAGTAGTGTGCGATTTGGAGCTTCCCCTCCATGTGCAATAGACTTTTGTATGGAGGATGGAGTGAGTTGTGCGTGGTCTTGTTTAGCCTGGGGTGGAGCTTATGAGGCAACAAAGAAATAAGAAGCTGTGAACGGACAAGTACAAACTTGTGATGTTGGTTAATGTTGTTCTAATTTTCTAGACACACTTCAAAGAATGAGCTCTTCTGTAATCAAAGGACAGAGATAAGGTGTTTTAGAAGCTTTTTGCATGCTTTGGGGTCTTGCATTAAAGTTTTCCATCAAATAATAGAGTTTTACACACTGTAATTATTTATTATTAAGTCTGTCTTGTTCTTTCAGCACACCTTGGTTACACCTAGCATGTGCCTGAACCTGTTTGAACTGTCAAATGCTGCAGGTTATTTTTCTACTCAAATAGTTTTTAGCACATTTGATAAAATGTACTGTCTCAAGACAGAAAACTCAACCTCTGCACATATCATGGCTGCAATTACATCGCAATAAATTAGCTAAATGACTTGTGAGTAGAAATGAAGGAACGTCATGCCATCCAGTACCTGTCTTTGAATTAATGTCGAAATACGTTCGCTGAGAATCAGGGATGTGGAACGTTATCTTCCCCTCTGATGACTTGTCCACATCTGTGGCGGCCACCTTCAACACGACTTTGTCTTTGGACAAATTTTCTTGGATTGAAGCGAAGTACATAGGTTGGGACAGCTCAGGAGGATTGTCATTGATGTCCAAAACTTCAATGTAGACTTCAGTCCAGGTCACCAGGGGAACAGTTCCCAGATCAGTGGCATACACAGTCAGCCAGTAGTGCGTTACAGCCTCCCTGTCAATTGTGTCCGCCAACTGAATCACTCCTAAAACAGAGAGCCGATAGAATTTTCAGTTACTGAATTTTGGCTAATTACAAATAATCTTCTTTAAACGCTTTATAATCATCACATTCAAGCACCTTTTTTTTTTTTTATCAGGTTTTGCACCACGGCACTTTTGAAATCTCAAATATGATTGATTAGAAGTTGATTCTTTTTCATAGGAGTTGTTGGTTGTAAATCAAATCACAACTGTAAGATAGTTGTTTTCATTTACAGATACAGGAAAGACAACTTGTTGTTTTGCAATTTCGCTGTAACACAACCAGCAGGAACTAACTTGTCTTGTAGACATTCCACAACATAAATTAAAGTGTATATATATATAGTATATATATATACTGTATATATGATTAAAATATATGATGTGTTGTTATTAATTAATAAATAAATCATTGGCAGTTTGCTGTGATATAAGGGGAATACAGTGAATTGAATCAGATGAGTCTAATACATTATTATGAATATGGCATTGTGCTCCAATCTGGTATACCTGTTTCTTCATTTATGATAAAGACTCCAAGTCCTGTCCCATCATGAATGCGGTATCTAACGACTCCATCTTTGCCCAGATCATTATCCACTGCTGTCACAGTCAGGACTGAAGTACCTATTTTGGCATCTTCCATAACTGTAGCATTGTGTACAAATGAGTTGAACACTGGCTGATTCAGATTTTCATTGACGTCAAGCACTTCAACTTCTACAAAACATGAAGAGGACAAAGACCTGGGTTTTCCATGGTCCACACCACGAACTGTTAGATTATAAAATTGTTTCTTCTCAAAGTCAAGTTCCTTCTCAAGAGTGAGCAAGCCTGTGGATGTGTCCAAGACAAAGGTGCCTCCTTCACTATTCTTCAGATTATAGCTTACAGTGCCTCCACTACTCAAATCCAAATCATAGCTCTCAACCCACAACAACACTGTGCCTGGAGGGGCATCTTCAGGAACTTTGATCCTGTAGACCTTAGGTACAAACGCAGGAGGATTATCATTGATATCTTCAAGGACAACCACTAAATCTGCTATTGAGATAAGTTGAGGGTCCTCTTTCGCTTCATCCCTGGCTTCGATCTTTAAGTCATATCGAGGGAAGGTCTCTCTGTCCAAATTCCCTTTTACGCTCACGTCCCCAGATATTTCATCCACTTTGAACAAGTTTGTAAACGTTAACAAGGAATATTTGATCATTCCATTGTCATGTTGGTCAGGATCCACAGCCTTCACTTTAAAGATTATTTTGTCAATCTCCGTGTTTTCAGGGATGCTCAGAACATATCTTGGTTGAGAAAATGACGGGGGATTGTCATTTACATCTAGGATATTGACAGCAAGCAATTTCCATGCTGATATTTGTGGAGTACCTAAGTCATACACAGTTATGTTGAGAATATAGAATTCTTTTGTTTCTCTGTCTAATGAACAGATGATTTTTAGTTCTCCTGTGTTCATGTCAATTGTGAAACATCCATCTTCGTTCCCACTTGAAATTGCATAGACAAGCTTGCCATTAAAGCCACTGTCATTATCGGTTGCGTTAAAGTGCAATATAGGCACTTTAGAAGCAAGATCTTCCCTGACATCAATGGAGCTTGGATTTGAAAGAGCAAACTTTGGAGAGTGGTGATTGATTATGTGGATATCAGAGAATGTTTCTTCATCTTGGGCAGAGAGAACAGGTTTGATGGATTCAATGAGTTTCTCAGTCAACTGCCTGGAAACTCCAGTCTCCTGACACTGTATCATGACCTCCTTCCCTTTGTCTGTTATGGATACAGTTACTGTACTGGGCTCAGCACTATTTTTTCCATCACTTGCTGTTATTTGTAGAGTAAATGTAGGAAGGTTTGTCACCAGAATGTCATTAGGAATAGGATGAGCTAGAAAGATGTTGCCACTGGTGGCATCAATTCCAAATAATTTATCCTCATTTCCTGACTGGATTCTGTAATGTATTTGCTCCAGCTCATCATAATCTACAGCAGAAATTTCAACAATGTTACTTCCAACGTTTAAATCTTGTGGTATTGAGACATTGCAGACCACTTTTTCAAAACGTGGAATGTTGTCATTGACGTTGATCATAGTGACGGTCACAGCACACTCACTGACACGGCTAAAGGGACTTCCACTGTCAGAAGCCCAGATCCTGAGATGGTACCACCTTTTCATTAGCTCATAGTCAAGCTCTTCAGAGGTAGAAATGACTCCTGTTAATGGATCTATGGCAAAAGGTTGAGGAGCTGCGTTCGCAATTGCATAGGTGACAAAACCATTATTGTCCCTGTCCATGTCTATAGCAGAGACACGTAAGACGCTAGTTCCTATCGGAACATGTTCATGCACAGTGGCCTGGTATGAGGGTGAGGTAAATGCAGGAGTATTGTCGTTCTCATCAGTGACGTCAACTATGACGCGAGCTTCAGTTTCACCAGGATTGACTGTGACATCAAACTCATAGTGAGATTTCTTTTCAAAGTCAAAATGTTCAGAAGTGACAATAATGCCAGTCTTGGGATTCATTTTGAACTTGTGGCTATCTGGGTTACTTTTGATATGGTAGGTGACATTTGCTAATTGTGGATGGACAGACACTTTAAGCACGTGAGTTTTTGGTGGGGAAAATTCGCTAATAGTTACTTGATATATTCTCTGCTCAAATGTCAGTGAGGTTAATTGGGGAGACGGAATATGAATTTCCTTAATTGGCGTTAGCAAAGGGGGATTGCTCCCGTCTTTTGCCTGAATGGATAAATTTAATCCAAGTGCATTTTCTATCCAGTTAATCCGGTTTATTGACACCAATTGAAAGTCATTATCCTGGAAGGCAGATGGGATAATTTCAAAATACTTCTCTGAATCTCCTGCAACTATATTCAAAGTGGCATCTCGTGCCTTCACGTGGGGCTCCAGCTTGATGCCTACACTTATTCTTTCAGCATCTATTTGAGGAGCATCTGAAGTGAAAGGTGATGAAAGTGTAAAATTGTCAATGACCTTTTTGACGTTTATGACTACTGTCGCAACATTTCCAAACTTCTGGACCCCGGAGATTTTCTTCGTCCTGTCCTCAGCCAAAATTGTAAGATCATACCTGTCTCTCAGACTGACATTAAGCCTTTTAACAAGTGTGACAGTACCCGTGAAAGGATCCACAGCAAATGGATGTGCTCTAGCGGTGAAGGAGTAGTAAAACTCAGCATTGCTGCCAATATCAGCATCTGTCGCGCTTACTCTCACCACACTCGACTTCACTGGAGCGTCCTCTCTGATTACCACATTGTACGAAGCAGGGTAGAAGAGGGGTTTCAGGTCATTTCTGTCAAGCACCTGAATAAGGACTTTTGTTCTGGACTGATACTCATAGGTGCTCTCTGTAGCCTCGACAGTCAGCGTGTAGGCGTCTCGTACCTCTCGGTTGAGCAGTACAGGAGAAAGAGAGTTACCACTTCCGGTCGCTATCCTCAGAAAGCTGAAATCCCCTACGGTTAGCTCCTCTGCTTTGAAAAGGCCATCTTCGTTGCCAGCGACAACTTTGTACTTGATGTTCCATAAGGGATCAGAAACTACAATGCCCATTCGTACCGGACTCTCCACATAGGTCCGGGGGGCAGAGTTCTCATTAATGGTGGCGTTATATAAGTGGTGGGTGAACCTCAGAGGGGAGTTGTCCTTTTCAAGGCCCCCCTGACATCTGGATACGTGCAGTAGGACTGCTATAATGCTGAGCAGTTTAGCCCTGTCTTTCAAGGCCATTCTCCTCATGGACCCTCAGACCTGAAAAAACAAGGAGTGAAAAAAAAAAAAGGGTTTTCATGTGAGTTTGTGAGAATTTCACTCGGGTCAGGGTCACAAATGCTGCTTGACTTCATAAATAGAGTTTCATTAAGTATAAACATAAGTATAAAATAATTACTGAATATATAGTAAATATTTTATATTCGGCTCACAGCATACATACCTTGCACACTCGAACACTCACATGTAATCACCCACTCATGAACACACACGCGCGCATACGTGCACGACACACGCATGCACACACGCATATACACACACACACACAAAGTGAAAGCCCACAGACAGGTATTCGCACTCGTGTTAGAACATGCCTTAACAAAAGCAGCATTTTATTGTGTGTGTGCTTATGAGGCACTGTTTGTTCGACAGGTCTGCTCGCTTCATGATTTCGACGTGTCCTAAAAAATGAAAGGTATTGTTTCCTGGTTTTTCCCCTCAATAACGAATGCTTTTCCTTCATTTCATTTCCCCTCAATTTTCTGTTTGTAAAAAGATACAGTATCAGGTGAACTACATGTTTTACATGAGTCCTACCCTGCGCCTTAAAGGAATTACTTATGAAAGTCTGATTCAAAATACATTTGGAATTGAGGATGTTCTTGCTAACAGTTAAGTGTTTCCTTGGTATTTTAACCTGCATACTTAGAATATAAACTGTGTTCTGTAGTTGCGAAACCGTGAACCCCTCTGGGGAAACTTGAGGCTAGAAAAGTGGGAGAGCGAGTGAGTAAGCAACTGTTAGTAACAGGATGTGTCATGTGTTCTTGTTGTAAGTCACAGCCTACAGTATCAGCTACCTGTAGCCACATGCTCATACCCAAAAGTTGAGTTTCACCATATGATATGAAAAAGAAAACGTTTCACAGTGCCAAACTTGCCTATGCTCCTTCATATTGGTATTACTGTATATTAACCAACTGTATGTCTCAAATTCATTAAAATTTGAAATAATGTAGGCCACATTATTTCATATGGACTCGTCTATACTTATAATGAATATTCTGTTAAAAATAGAGATCGTTTGCGCGCATATCAGTCAAACACTTATCATCCATACCACTTTATCCTGTATGCAGGGTCGTGAGGGGCCTGGATCCTATCCCAGGGCAAGAGGAGGGGTACACCCTACCAATGTGTAGGGGTGCCAATCCATTGCAAAGCACACACATACACACGCTCACATGCTCATTCACACACGACGGGCATGCCAGTTAGTCTAATATGTATGTCTTTGGACTGTGGGAGGAAACCGGAGTACCTGTAGGAAACCCACCAAGCACGGGGAGAACATGCAAACTTCATGCACACAGATCCCGAGGTGGGAATCGAACCCCGCCATATTGATATTAGTTAGCAAGAGAATTCTCAAATTCTTAACAATAATTTTTGACATTTATACTGAATTATTTTACAGGTTTTTTTTTTATTTTTTATTTGTGTTACTAGCAATAAGTGCATCTATTATGGATATAATATTCCTTTTCACTAAGGCATTTTCTTCTCCATTTCCACTTTAGATAAACTGTTGCGTAAGTGCTGAACTTGCTTAAAAAAAGTGAAGATTAAAAGCAAAAATTACATTTAATACTAGCACAAGGGGTATCTGTCAAATGCTGGGATGAATGTTTCAAATCGAATTCATTAGCATATAGATAGTTTCAATATACCTGTGCCTTTATATCATATTTTATATTGTACTTATTGTCCAGGTTTGGAGTGTATGTCATATGCATAATAATTTTTACAACTGGGATTGGGTTCCTGATTTTCATGATACATCTTGTTACAAATGGTATTTTTAACCTGAATTCCTGTAATAATGAAATAATAAAAAGAAACTTGGCAAAAACATAATAATGAATAAATACATTGATTAAGCTTTAACCAGGGGTGTTCAAGTCAAATTGGGACTTTTGATTGTGCAGAATAACAGGACAAGGTTTCTCTACTCCTCTGCTACACTAATGCCAGTGTTTCATTAGCGCTTGAATGCAATCAGGGTAGAAAGATTTAGTACGCCGGAGCCATGATCGGACTGTCTGCTTCTCGTCTGAACACTGGCCTCCCAGCTACTCCTTTTAATGGCCCAAGCATGTAATGGAAATGGCTTGCAGCGAGGTCAGGACTGTGTGGGAGATGAGGTAAAAACTCCCACATAAGTTCCTGTGCAAGTCATATCCGTGATTGTGTGTACTGATACCCACAGACATTTGCATCTCTTCCGCAAGAGAAGTTATCCGTTCGATTTTCAAAGATCTGAACGTTCATGGAATGACTGCAGTGTAGGGAATGACCAAGCCACCTCGGCCGCAATTGCCATTCACAGTAGTACAGACTTCTTTAAAAACGTTTACACCAGTCAAATGTTTTACTGCGGATAAGAGGCTCATTGCTATACTTTCTTGAAGTTTTATGTCTCATGTAGATGCCAATCCGTTTCACACCTTCATTCACGAGAACTTTCATCACAAGTCCTGTTTGACTTGATCGCCCCTCGAACATAGAATAATGGGTGTAGAGCAATTTCATTAGCAATGTCATTGTGTTGCGTCCACTTAATGGTCCTAATGCAGGCTTAGTACCTGTCTCCACACCCAGCGCCACAATCACCCAAATTACCAGGACAGACCACAGAAAAGACTCCTGGGACAACCAGTATGCTTAAAAGTCTGTAAATTATCTTACCTACAAATTACCTCATCCTGTCATCTATAGATTTAATTTTAAAAAAGACAAACCTTATCTTCTGAGAAATTTGTACACGTGTAAATAATCAGAAGTGATGTTAGATTTTGTTTTATTTCCTATAAATGTTAAGAAGTGTTAAGAAAATGTCCAAATTCTGACCTCACAATCCACAAGGCAAATTTCAATCAAGGCCTTAATTATTATAGAATCAAATATAGCGTTTATTATATCATGTTACTGTTATAGATTTACAAGTATTTATTTTGCTCAGTAGAAGATCTGTCATTTTTGTGGATTGGTGGGGGGGGGGGGGGGGTGAGAAGTTTAAATCATTTGGAGGGCTATCTGCACTGTTCATCCCAGGTCAGCTCAGTTTACAGGAAAAGAGATTCTTTAAACAAGAATATATTCTTTTTGCATATATTATTTAACTAGAAAACATATGGTCCAAAAATTACAATTGCTACAAGTTTATAAAACAGTTACATAGAATTTGTATTACAAAATGTAATGTCACAGACTAAAATGAATGGCTTACTGAATTACTCTTCACAAAAAACAAAAACAGATGAATTATTTCATTACTATCTTTTCCTTAACAACAGAGAGAAATCAACGAAGCCACAAAATCAGTTAAACCCAAGTAGATACAAAGCCACTAACACACACACACACACACACACACACACACACACACACACACACACACACACACACACACACACACACACA
>JAQQZT010000002.1:21390954-21404749 GCA_030068275.1 Clarias platycephalus | reverse complement strand
TAAGAAATCGCCTAAAAGAAATGGGATTTACATACAGAAAAGCCAAAAGAAAACCATCATTAACATCTAAACAGAAACAAAACAAGGTTTCAGTGGGCTAAAGAAAGACAATCTTGGACTGTGGATGACAAGAATTAAAGATTTATAAAGATTGTGCAGGATCATATGTATTACATTCTAATATACTGTAGCTATGGGTCTATTAAAAAAGCTTATAAGCTCTATCTTTATTTTACCTGTATATTTATAAGCCAAATCCGTTATTAAATTTAAAAAAATGCAATTTTCAGAGGAATATTTGTTATTTAGAAAAATGTTTTTTAAGAAAATAAAATTTAAAGGAGTTGTGATTAGACATACTCTATGTTTAAAGAAAAAATTTGAGGTAGTTATTACTTTTGGGTCAGACCCCCTGCATGTCAAAATCACATTATTATGATGATGTGTGGCAACTTGTTGAATGATGTTTTTTTGGAAAAATAAACAAAGCTGAGCTTTTCCAGAGTATTCCCTGTAGCCCTGCAGTGTCTCCGGAACCTCCGGAGAAAAAAAAACACCATGCTACTTGACACTATTGCATGCTGAAGGTTTTCAAACTTTCCCTCATCATCCTGTGTGTCAAAGCAGGACATTTGATTGTACAGAATAAAATATCACAGAGAGTAAGTATTACCTTTATTTCTCTGTATAATCCCCTGCTTCACTAATGCAGTTATCAAAATGTTTCACTAGTGCTTGGATAACATCAAGGTAGAAAGTTTCACAGTATGCCCGAGCCATGATCAGACTGCCAGGTTCTGTCCTGTTGTTTCTGAAGGATCAGGTGTTCCACATGCTAAATGTTCATGGGAACGACTGCAGTGGGCTCTGAGCCACCACGGCCAGGATCGTCATTCACAGCCTTCTTTAAAATGCTTGTATAATTTAAATATTTTGTTGCAACTACGATTCTCATCACCATACTGTTCTTCAAGGCTTCAGTTAATGTCAATCAGTTGTTGGCCTTTATTTAAGACCAATTTTATTATCAGTCCTGGTTTGACTTGATATTTTTGGGTGCTTATATAAAATGCAATTTATTAATTTTTTACACTTCAATGGGCATTTTATTCAGGTCAGGGTCAAACTGTATCCTTGGAGGAACCCACCAAAGTGGCACTGGGTTCGTGGCAGGCACATGAATCAGACAATATTACAGAGCAAAAGCACTCATACATTCATTGGAACCTGGGGGTTATCTCGACTGCCATGTTTTCTGGCTATAGGACAAGGGGAAACACCCATGCACACATGAAAAATATTGCAATGACGACCTATGACAGTTATAACAACATAATGATTAAGTAATGTTATATGAGGATAAAGTGAGTTTATATGGCTTGTAACATTCATATACAGGAAGTGCTCTGAGCCACAGTCATTCTAATGTTAGTCAGTCAGGGAAGTGTCTTAACACAACCTATATCATCAAAAACTGTTGTCACTTTATTCAGGTATTACATAAGCCTTTAAAAAAATTCAATAAAAACAGAAAAAAAAACGCTTTATGTTTTATATAAATGTTTCTACAGTTCTTTGTTGTAAATTACTCAGGGTAAACACTTTTATAAATACAGTATAGGTAATGTCTTATAAAGCAGTAATAATGTACTCTAAGTAATTCCTTTATAACTTACAGAATAATCATGTTCTAACGTGCCGTATATTGGCAATACAGTATGTATCATTGAGGGGTTAAAGTAAACAATTTGTTTAATGATTTCTCATTAAAAGCAAGTTACAACACAATATGAATTAATTTAGTTTAATTTACGTTATTGAACTCATTAAAAAAAAACATTGCACCCTATGGTATTATCCTTTATTGTGACATTTGCATTATGAGATTAATATGTATTACAAAATAATTACTTATAGCATTATAAAACCTTTCTACAATATTCTAATTGTATAAACACGCTTACAAAGGAAGTCAAAGAATTATAAGCACATGCACAGTATTATGATTTATGAATAGGTGCTTGAGAGAAAATATATTATTACTAAAATTTATAGCAGTTGATACATGCTGGAGTAAATCTTAATAAATTAATAAAGTTTTAAAGTGTATATCAGTTTATGAGCTTATGTTACTGTCAAGTGTTACCCAAAAATGACTCAATGCAACTACTGTAGGTCATGTAGGCAGATCATTTAGACAAAAGTTTTTGGCATAGGCTAAAGGACATCACTGAAAATTAAGAAATGTTAGCTAGGAAATGTTGTTTAACATTGCGTCACTTGCTAAACTTACTTTACTCCTATTTATGTCGGATATAACTTGAGTAGTGCTTGTTTTATAAATTAAAATCATGAATTAATATGGATTCAGATACAGAATTATATTTTATTTGTAAATAAGAGTACTGAATAATGCCTATATAGAGTATTTTATTAGCTACTGTATATCAGAGTAAGTCATTATAGCAAAGCTGTCTGACTGCTTCGGGGTCCCTGGTTAAATCCTGAGCTCAGGTTACTGTCTGTGTGGAGTTCCTGTGGAGGCCTGATCTTCCCATGTGAAAGGGGGTTTCCTTTAAGTTGTCCTGTTTTCAAGAGACCCTGAAATGTGATGCCAGTAGGTGGGTTGGTGAATACAAAGTGCCCCAGGGTGTTTTAGAACTATATGTGGATTCTGATACCAAAATAATGTTGCTGAAGCTAAAACTACAGGCAACCTGGTTGTCTCTGTGACTGAAGAAGTCATATTTGAATTCATATATTTGATAGACTCAATTAATGCTAATGATGTAAAAACAAATTGGTATAAGAACAATGAACATATTAGAATATGTCTAAGCCACTACTATTCATGTTATTTTTACAGATAGTATCCATAGCAACAGTCCACATAGTATCCTTAGCAATCCAAAGAACATACAGTGAACCTGATAACCCTTTCATGTCTCAATACGTTTATCGAATTAAATCAAACTTCTTAAATTCTCCTAAACGTATAACTCAGTCGGACACAGAAATCAGTCTTGGTGCTCTGCGTATGCTCCACAGTTCCCGTCCTGGGCTTTGACCTGGAAGTTGAACAAAATCATTAAATCAAAGAGCTGTGAAGTTGTCTATGTTTTCACCGCTCAACACTGCAGGTTTGCCGCTGGCTAACTTGTTTGTCGATTGTTTGGTCTGTGACTTAATACGTCAACCAGGAAATGCTCAATACTAACAAGGTGAAAAGAGGCATATCACCACCTATCGTAGAGGAGTCGGCCATACTGTACTTCAGTCAATAAATTGATTTCCCTTCCTTGCTTGTATACCGGGACAAGGACAGCAGTCCAATTTGATCTATAACCATAGCTCGACTTAACTGTGCATGTAAACATACTGACTGAGTGATCCACAGTCATGTTATTAGTGACTAATCCACTGACATATTGTCACTTGTGATCCATAGTCACATTGATGTGGATTGATCCAAAAGCACACTCATCCGTCCTGTGCTCTCATGGCTTAAGCCGGGTCTCAGACTGCTAATGCATTCGCTTGGTTTGGTCTTAGGTGTTAAGAGGTATGCTTGCCAATTGTTTAAGCAGAAGGATAGGATAAATCAGCAGCTTAGGCATCTGCGAAAAGAAAATTACAGGCTCAGGTTTTTTGTTCAATCTCAGTGGGTTAGATGTCACCATTTATTTTCCTTATTTTGTTCCACCGTTTTTTTTTTTTTTAGAGAAAAAAGAACAATCTGGCTATTGACTTTTACAAAAAAAAAAGTTTTTTATTATTATTTTTATGTAAGTACTGTATAAACAAAATGCGCTTTGTCAATGAACTTTGGTGCCGTAACTATAGGAAGCACCACATGTTCTCAATCCTACCTCCTTCTGCATAATACATACATGTCAGCTTTTACAAGTGAGATATGCATGAAGTAAACCTTATTCAAAATGAGGAAAATGCAGGTATGTGTAACGCTGACAAAACCAAGCAAAATAAAGTGTGGCATAAAGTCATCATATAACTCTTTTGCTACTCACAGTTACCCTGTGGTCTAACCTACTGACAAAAAAAAGTTAAACGTCTCTTACATGCAATGTGAAAATATTTCATAATTAAACCCTGTCCACTGACTGACTCACTTTATGTCAAAGATGTTAACATGATGTTCTACCTCAGACTAGAAAAGGAGCTCATTTCAGCAAGAGTGAATGGTTGACCAATCCACTAAACAGGAATTTCAATCAGGTCTGTACTAGAACCTTCACCTGCCCAATGGGATGGCTAATAATTGTATAATTTGTCCATCTGCGTTTTGTGTATGATAATGAACATTTTGAGCATGCTGTTGCACAATCTGCTACATGTCGAGAAACGTCTGAGAAATACCACTATGACTATTAGACCTTAATTCAGAGGTGTTTCTTGTCAGATTGACGTGAAAAGATACTTTGATTTTATGCTGTTGATTTACCATTTTGACCTTTCCACTCAATTCAGGCTTGTTTCATTCTGAATTTTATAACAAGGGACTTTTTACCATACAGAGACGGATGTTGTAACAACTGCATTCATTCATTTGGCCGATTAATATACAATGATTTTTTAAAAAGAAAGTCAGTTATTTCAATATTATACAGTTATAAACAGTTAGATCCGACCGAGCAATCTGATTGGACAAGAGTCATTCCATGAATAGTGATAATGGTCCGTAACAACAACAATGAGCTGATCAGTTTTAATGTAATCAATGATATTATTATTTCAGGTTAAAACTCTTTGCCTAACTTATTAATAAAAAGAAATAAAATTGGTTGAAGATCCTTTTTTGTCATCAGCCAAAAGCACTCCTTGTTCGGTAATCAGAGAATGAATCACAGATGAGAAATCAAAAAAGTAGATTGGATACAGATTAAATTTTGTCTTAAAACAACTTCAGTGTGTTAAAATTCACTTACACCACTTCAGCACTCGTAAGATATTCAGTTTAGCTTTTCTAATTAATATCTTTTGGTGCAGCTGTTTGATCTGATGCTATTGAAGAATAATCTCTGATGATTTGGTGAATAATATAAAACATTTCAGACCTCTTACTCTTACTGATTAAAGAATGCCACATTATACTATATATTTGTTTAACTGATACATTTAAATGGCGGCACAGTGGCTTACTGGTTAGCATTGGTCCTGGGTTCGATGCTCGTATCGGACCCAGGCATCGAACCCAGGACCAGTGCTAACCAGTAAGCCACCGTATCGTTTGTGTGCATGGAGTTTGCATGTTCTCCCCGTACTTGGTGGGTTTCCTCTAGGTCCTCCGGTTTCCTCCCACACTCCAAAGACATTCAGATTAGGTTTACTGGTGTTCCCAAATTGCCGGTAGTGTGCAAGTGTGTGTAAATGTTGACCGGAGGTCCTACCACAGTCATAAAATTGGAATTAATACGATGGTCACTATTGGCCTCCACGGTCCCTAGTTGGACTACAGAGGTTCCCAGATGGATGGATGAATTTATTATTATAGCAACAATAAAAAACAATGTTTCAGATACCATTCTTTCTTTTTCTTTCTCTTGAAGATAAGACAAAACATGCAGCCTCCTTGCAGAAAATCAGTTTTAGTTTAGGTTTTTACAGTATAGAATCAAAAACTGTAGAAACAGCTACTGTACTGTTATAAAACATGAGTTAACAACCGTTGAACAATCAGAATCAAGAATGCAGCACTATTGTGTACTTAAAACATGAACTTAAAAAATGGCTTTAGCATTTATTTCCAAAGACCTAGAACAGTACAGGACTGTAGATGAACCTGTGAAATGAACCACCTGAAGCAATTTCCATTCAGGAGAGTACTGCTAGACAAACTTTTCTGTCTGAGCCAAAAGCAATTTTCTGTGAACGGTGCCGGGAATAGATTGAGCTTTTTATTGTTAAACACAAAGATGTGTGTTTGCTGACACACACACACAAAAAATTTTTTTCAGCACTCCTCAAGGCATGTATTGTTATGATTGTGGCTGACTGATCGAGCTGCGAAGGCTGTAATATAAAACCTCACTGTGTTAAGACTGTTGATAAAACTTCCGAGAAATATCATCTGTCGAGACTTTACAGCACAATCACAGTCTGTGCTTTCGCTTATAAAAGACCTTCTGTGTAATTTGTGACTTCGCACAACTGATCATTTGAAAGTCTGTTCTCTAAAATCCTTGTCAAATAATTTATAGGACTGTAATGGGGAAAAGTAGCATGAGGAAGATAAACCTGTGGATTAGAAGAATTTGGTTTGTAACAGAATGCAAAATCAGCAAAACTGCAATTGCAAACCTAAATACACAATATTTACTCTTTGTTTGCTTAGACGTTCATTTCATATTTAATCAGATTAGTGTATGGCAAGTAAATCTCCTCCCCAACAAAGCACAAAGACCTTTCCACATGTGCACTGTGTTGCAAACTGAATTAGATGTAATTATTGGATGCGAGTCTGAATCATTCATCAAACCTTCCATTAGGATAAAAAAAACTGAAGAGCACAGAGACTGAATTCCATAATCCATACTTTATCCACGCTTGCTCTCCATGATCCTGATTTAGTACCCACCAACGAGCTCCTCGGGAGTGCTGTTCATTCATGCAGAACTTAAACCCATAATTAAAAATGTGTTCCAACAAGGATGAGGAAAACGAGCATGTAAGTTTAATCTGCTGAGGAAAGTGTACATACTTTACTGTACATTTTTATGGGTACAAATGATTTTATGAAAAGTTCCAATGGTGAGGGTGTGAAATGATGCAACAATTATTAATATTTAAGGTAAAAGACATGGCCAAAGTGTTCACATCCAGCTATGTGCATTAGTTATTTTTGCAATAATGTGTGAATTCTTTTAACGTTTTATGCTTAAAACTTTCTTTTCAAATCATCCATTATAAGTTATGAAAAGTATCAATTATGGTTGTGCCTGACAGCGTCCACTCAACCCTGTTAGCACAGGCGCCTGCAGGATTATATTTCATACTATGCACAAAAACTGCAACATAACTTTAATATATAGGTGTAACACATGTGCATACGACTACTCAATGAGTAGTTCTCTGTTTTTTTCAGGTTTTTTGCATGTTACTGATACAACACCACCATAAAACTCTGATTACCCTAAAGCATGGATTTCAAAGACCAGACTGTTACTGTTGATCTTGGCAGAAACAACAGGACACTTTCTATTTTCAAAAGCTTAAAAAATGTTCACTTGTTTCTAGGCTACTTATTTCCCTGCGAACAGACAAGATGAACTAAATGCGAAAAAACATCTAGAAATATGCAATGACTGCCAGATGCCAGTGACGTAAAAATTGGCCTAAAACATTTCGTACAGTGTGTACACGATTACTGCTGCCGGCTCCCCACTTGTAAGGTGTGAACCTTGACAACACATTAACATAAAATATGAATTAAAGGGTGAATTAAAGATTAAACAGATTAACTTCTGTTTTCCACACTGTCTAATCAGCACTTTCCATTCAATGCTACTGTCTCCCCAGTCATTGCTGTGCAGGTGTGAACGTGTTACATGAGTTCAAACTCAGTTAAAACTCAGTAACTGTGGTGCGAACAAAAGTAGATGCCTCACTTGTGCTTTGCACAAAAGAAGAGCAGCGTGCATCGATTTGTTTTTCTTGTGATCTGAGAGTGTACCTGATGTCGAAACAACTCACCGAAGAGCTTAAACAGAAGTGTTGGATCAATAGACCGATTCTCTAAGGAAGGTAAAAGTTCCTTAAAGAGAATCATTACTGATGACGAGACATGGATTCAATATTACAAGCCTGAGAGTCAACGGCAGAGTGTGTCTCAATCGCTCATCAAGAAAAAGTTTGAAAGTCAACCATTAGCTGGAAAATTGGTGCTTACAGTTTCCTGGGAGTCTCAAGAGCCAGTAGTGGAACATTATTAGAAGAAGCTTCAACACTCAACAGTGCTTGTGACAGCTGAAGCCTAAACTTCGGATTAACCGCAGACGACTGCTATCTAATGGCGTTGTGATCTTAAACAATGCCAATACGCTGCAAAAACTTTGTTTTGAGGTGTTAAAGTATCCTCCCTATAGTCCTGATCTCGCTCAATTTGACTTTCACCTGTTCAGTCGCCTGAAGGACGAAGTTTCACTAGTGATAAAGAAGTGAAGATAGCGGTGCATTCATGGCTCGAAGCTCAGCATAAAACATTTTTAATGAGGGAATTTTTGAAAAATAATCTATTTGTCTATTCTAAAAGTTAATTAAAATACATTCCACAGCCAGACATTGGATCATTTTTTACTCAATCCCCTGTGGGGAATATATTTCACAAAAATATGTTGTTCATCTGATTTGGTGAAAACTATGGGAACAGGAAATCTCTCATTCTTCTCAATCATCAATCGTGATATATTATTATTATTATTATTATTATTAATAATGTTTTACATAATGTATTACTGTAATGTATTAATTCATGTTATTTTCAAAGGTAAGTCCCTATTACCCCTGTTTGTAACATGTAGTACATGTAAATGATAAATTTACAAAAACTGCCCTCAGACAGAGAGAGAGAGAGAGAGAGAGAGAGAGAGAGAGAGAGAGAGAAATGTTGCCTGAAATGTCTTGAATTATTTTTGTATAGTTAACATTGTTTTGTCAGTGTTATTGGATAAAGTTTCATTTTTAAGAATTACACAGGTTACATGGCGCCACAAACATGATCAGACTTATCGTCACAAAGCTGGAAGCAATGCCTCTTTTCTTCTTCTTTTTTTTTTACTATATCTACGTCATCCGGTTTATCAATGTGCATGCAGTTTGTTTCATGTCCATCAGCTCGACACGTGAACCATATCCGTGCTTTCATTTTCCTGTCATACAATACCCCAATAGTGTGAGAGGGAGAGAGAGAGAGAGAGAGAGAGAGAGAGAGGCACTGGGGAAGGGGGAAGGGCAGGACAGAGTGTTCAGCCTGACATGACAACACTATCACCTGCTCCTGGCTGGGACAAGCCAAAAGGAGTGGGAGGCTCCTCCGTGCTGGGTGTAGGCCAGCACAAGGGCGAAAGAGGGAACAGGAGGAGGAGGGAGAGGAGGAAAGGCAGATGGAGGAAGGTAGGGGGAGAGGGGACGGGATTCAGCCCAACACAGCGTGCACAGGAAATACAATCAAACTCGCAGCAGACCTGCTGGGCCTAAAACACACTACAGCCTGCTCTCTCTCTCCCTCTCTCTCTCTCTCACGTTCATACACACCATACGACTCGGAAGTCATGTAATCATTGAGTGGACCAACTAGATAAATATTAATATAATTTACTGAAAGCCTTTTTAGCCTTTTCAAAAGGAAGCTAACAAAGTATAAAAAAAAAACACAAGTGTCTCAAGGTGTAAGACCACTATAAGCTTCGATTTGCATTTGGCATCCGTTGTACTCTGGAACAGTCTCTGGAACTGTGCTGGAGAGATGAACAGCATTTCTCCAAAAGATATTGTCTCAGTTGGTGATTTGTTGAAGAGCACTGTCTAACACCTGGCTCCGAAATTTCCTGGAGGTGTTCAGTGGATTGAGCGCTGGTGACGGAGAAAGCCTTGACATATAATTTACATCGGTTCCATCGTCTTTCCACGACTTCATTATTTATATAATTCTATTAAAAAAAAAACATGTACCAGCACACAATGTGTACTTTTATTCATACAATTTCCTCTTTAAATCTCAGGCATGCACAGCCTGGTGCACAGGTTTGTTTTATGGCTGCATGCTTCTTTTTTTTGTGTAACCCTTAATGTTTGTTGTCAGTGTTGAAAACTGGTTCAAACAGGAACTTCAACTTACTAGATTTACATTTCATGTTGATAAGACAACGTATTTCACCGGTAATAATTGTTGATTCAAATCCTGAAGCAAGACTTCCTCTAGGACCAAAGATTAATATCTGGGGCATTGTGTTCACACCCTGTGCAAACAATGCACCTCATTTATCTTTTTTTTTTTTTAGTAAAGTTCTGTAAAAAATGTTTGTTTTTATATACTTCTAAACCAATGATACACACTCAAAAGCACAAATACAGGTTCTTCTGAATTTCTTGTTTGGAACCTCATATGAACATAAAACACTTCATATCCAGATTCATGAATAAGGTCCCTTGTTTAAAAAAAGTTATATTTTACTGTTGTTTAAACCATTAAGATCCTATGACATTACTTACTAAAATAAATGATATAACAGGACTGACCCTGTCATATTTAGAATGCATTGACGGTATCAATTACAGTGTTGTGAAACATGCAAATGCTCGCTCTGTGTTGAATACAGTCACCATTCCTCTTTTTTTTTGAAAGAGGATTGTTCATGAACAGCCTTGGTCCTAGATATCAGCTTTGCCTGGTATTTATAATGTAGCAGAGGGACAGGTGGACAGTGTGTGACTTTTGTACGGTTTGGATAAGATATGAGTTCCTTATAACATTTCAAATAAAGAGGCTCTGTGTTGAAGATATTTTAGTGGCAAAAAGAGACTGTTTAGGGGTCAATCAGCAAGATAAGAAGGAATGCACACAAGGAGTGCTGATGTCTTCAGAGGATCCTGTGGCCATGAAATACCCCTGCATCAACATTCATATATAATCTGCCTCCACACACACCTCCTTGTCTGTCTTTTGACACAACGACCATCAGTTACCCTGGGGTTGTTGGTCCGGGGCACGGTGGGAGCGCAGCTGGCTGATTAGACCGATCTGCATGCGGAAGGTCCTTGGGCAGTGTGAGCAAGTGATGTTGCAAGAGGTTCACTGGCCCTGCATGACTTCTCGCCTGTCAGTGTTGCTCACCTGCAGCAGCCATTGCAAACTCATGAGTCTCAGCGCTGTGATGGACAGCCGAACTGCACTTTGCCGTGTCCAGGACTGCCTGCTTTCATGTCTGTTTCTGATCTCCTGACTGTGTTTGCCGTGCTGTAAATCACCACAGAATACTGTTTTGGGAAGATAATGGTCTGGCAGACAAACTAATGTTCCTGCCCATTGCAGCTAGGTGTGCATGCATACATGTGGGGCAGACCAGAACGGGTCACTGTGTTACCGACCTTGACTTGCCACTTGTGCCGAGAAGCATCCCAGGGCAAGTAGTGTGGAAGTGGTTCAAACTCTTGGCATAGTGTCCATAGTGGGTAGGACTATGGCCCTGTAGACCTTCAGTTAGGATTCTTGACTGATGCATCTTCTGTTCCACACATCCTGGCATTTACACACCCACACACAGGGTAAAAGGTCTCACAGTAAATACTCAGTGCCCTCTAGGGAGGGAGTAGAAGTATGCTCTATGAATCTTAGCATGGTGACTAGTATAAATATAAAGTAATAGAGGAAAATGTGCAAAAATCATCTTTGCTCATTCAAAAGTGCAGTTTGTATTTTTTTTTCTTAACTATCCTCTCTGTCCTAATGGCTTTTCAAGAATGCAGGCACCTGTAGTACACCTTTACTGAACATATACATCAATTCACAGAGATGTCAGTGTCACTACCGTGTGATATATTCAGTCATTCGCTACACTGAGTGCTGGTTCTGATAACATCATAAACGGGCAGATTCCTGGGATGGAAATGTATATATAAGATGTGATATAGGAGTGCCCTGATTTAGGAGAATATGGAATGTAAGCAAAGATATGTGCCTTAAAGTGTGGGCTTCTTATCACCCTTCATTTTCCTCAAGGATAACATGAGTTATCAGATTATCTGCTCCTTCTGACTGCCCCGGTCACTTGGAGCATTCTTGTGTAACCACATACTTTTTTGTCACTGCTCAGTCATTATAATGAACGGATTTTTCATGGACTGTGTGTAATGATGCGGGTCTCACGAGGGACAGAACCGCGCAAAAATGCTTTGCACTGTTTGGAACGGGCGAAGGCCCCGAGAGGATATAGTTTTGTTTTAGTTTCCAGAGCCCCGTCCGTTCTCGCGTAGATGGCGGAGCTCTGTTTATGTTGTGTTTTGAGTTTTCTTTTGTTTCCTTTTAAGTTCCCTAATTATTAATTCGACCCCATCTCCAAACATAAAGGTCTTCCCGTGTCTGTCATAAGCACTATCACAAACTGTTCTAAAGCCCTGCGTCAGGGCTCTTAAAACATTACAACATTTCGTGGTGCGGCTCTCCATACCGCACCACGTTAACACTGTGAGCTTAGTCTATAGCAAGATTTTTTATATTTTAACCAATCAACGGGTGCTCAAGCAATAGAGTTAGACTGTGTGGAACTTATACACAATAGCACTATATAATAGCAAGTACCAAATTAGCTATTTTTGTATGTATGAGTAGAACCATTAATGATGTAATCAACTCTAAGATTAATTTATAAGACATCAGTATTTGCATGCGTATTTACTAGGCATTTTGTAAAGAAAAAATAATCATAATAATAAGTTACACTTGGCTTGTTGGTGAATAATAATAACTATTAAAAAAAAATTATATTCCTGAGGTTCCTTGGAAGCACAAGAATCATACATTGAGGAAATTGGTCTTACAGTATGTCACTTATGTGGCTACAAAAGCAATATATCCTGATCCTCCAGTGAAAAAGCCCAAGCACAATATTTTAAAGCTTGGCCACAATTCTTTTGTGCTATGCTTGCACTGTTTTGTGAATTTTACTCTTTTCTCATGTAGAGTGTCTGTGCATGTGGTTTTTTTTTTCCAACAAAACCAACAAAAGAAATCTGTCTGAAAGCACAAAATAATAATGTTCTCAACTACACTACAGAACTTCCCACTCTTGGTCAACAATGGTATAGTATTACAATACAAGAGATATAAACTAGGAAGCACTGCTTTAAAAGAAGATGCTGGTGTAAACAGAACGGTCTTATAAGCCGGTTTTCATTCTTTAAAAATATCTGGTCCTTCTGCAGCATAAGCGAATCCATCTAGTTCTCCCATTGGTTCTGCCATCAGCTTATGACTGCACAGACCAGCCTTATCTTTTTAATTGAAAAACTAGTCACATTTTCCCCTTAAATGCATTTGCATATAACACCTTGTTATATAGTGTTGAAAATGTTTTACCAAAATGACTAAAAGTGGTGTGACAATGGTGTTTATTTAGTTTTGCTGTCAAACTGTTCATATGTTAAATCAGCTACAAGTTTACCTTCGTGACGTCAGTTTTATATAGGGTTTCCACGCCTCGAACAGACTCACATGGTAATGAAAATGCAGGGCTTCCCTGTTTAGACATTTTTCTGTGTTCATTTTGGATAGCCGGACTTTTCTGCATTCAGAAAATTTCTCAGGTTTTCTGCATTTGGAAGAGATGGTCAGGGTATTTTTACAACTTGAGTATTCTGAGTTTCTGCATTATACAGCTTGCCACTGAAAGCAAGAACAATTATCTATTTTTAGATGAAGTAGAGAAAGGTAGAAAATACCTAACCAAGCATTTTAATATACTGTTTTGGACTTCTGTTGAATATCTCTCCCTCTCTCTCTCCCTCTCTCATTCGCTTATACTGTTCAGGGTCATGGGAGGCCTGGAGACCATCCCAGAGAACTTGGAACCCACCTTGGGTATCTGTGCATGGAGTTTACATGTTCTCCCAGTGCTTGGTGGGTTTTCTCTGGGCACTCCGGTCTCCTCCCACAGTCCAAAGACTAGCAGATTAGGCTAATTGGCGTTCCCAAATTTCCCATAGTGAGTGTGTCTGTGTGTGTGTGTGTGTGTGTGTGTGTGTGTGTGTGTGTGTGTGTGTGTGTGTGTGTGTGTGTGTGTGT
>JAQQZT010000002.1:21368835-21381011 GCA_030068275.1 Clarias platycephalus | reverse complement strand
GTTACTGGTGCTGACTGCAGCCCCATAACCATCAGACGGCATCTGAGACTGAAGGGCTTCAAAAACAAAAAACGTCTGAAAACACAGAAAGTGTATACACTTTATCTTATAAACCTGTGCACTTTACTCTGTAGGTAAAGGCTAATATTACCAACAACCAGAGTCAGATTATAGCCACTAGTTCAACAGGATGCAAATTACATGCCCAGATCATTGCACACAAAGATTATACTGTAGCCAAGATACTGGATTTTTAAGGAAAACAGAGAAACGCTTGAAATATTTCACTTTACGTTTTATGAATCTAGAATTTCGGTTAATGTATTAAATCTAATTTTAATAATCTGATTTCAATTGTCATCTCTTTCACTTACACTGTCATGATTTGGGCTTCTTCTACCAGAATGTGACTTTGCATGATTGTGAAGTTTGCAAAGTACACAATGATCTGGGCGTGCAATTTGCATTCTGTTGAACTAGTGCCTATAATCCTTCCCTACTGGTTTGTCATATTAGCCTTGTACAGTATATACACTACCTTTTGATCTGCTGGGATATCAGTGTCAGTTGTTACTTTGCTTTAATTGACTGGTATGCCATTTTTTGAAGGGAATATAAAATGAATAATAATCTTCCCACATAAAAAAACATAATATATTCAATGTATTGTGTTTCATTATTTACAATGAGGCTTAAAATTTTTCATAAAGTTTCTCCATACACTTCCCTTAGTGAGCTAAAACCTTTATGTGATTTAAGGAGAACAAGTCTAGGAAAAAATTGTAGCATAAGCTCTATAATAGAAATTAATTTTAAAATCAAATATTTGTCTTTGGACATTTTCCTCCCACAGTCCAAAGATATGCAGGTTAGGTTAATTGGCGATCCCAAATTGCCCGTGGTGTGTGAATAAGTGTGTGAGAGGCACCCTGTTCAGAGTGTACCCTGCCTTGTGCCCTAAGCCTCCTGGGATAGGCTCCAGGCCCTCGCGACCCTGAATACAGGATAAAGCAGTATAGAAGATGAGTCAGTGAGTGAGTGAGTGAGTGAGTGAGTGAGTGAGTCCAAAGACATGCAGATTAGTCTAATTGGTGTTCCCAGATTCCCCGTACTGTGTGTGAATGAGCGTGAGTGTGTATGTTTGGGAAAGGCTCCAGGCCTCCCCTGCCCCTGTACACAGAATAAAGTGGTATAGACAATGAGTGAGTGAGTGAGTGAGTGAGTGAGGGAGTGAGTGAGTGAGTATGGCTTACAGCTCATGAAAATAAAAAAAAGCAGTATACCATGTATCTCTCAGTGTTGTTCAGTACATGCAACCACAATCATGTGGTCACAATCAAGTCACAATTAGACTGCTGACCTGACAGTTGCCCAGATCATCGATCGTCAATGAGGAGTCCTAGACTAAAAGTGATTTAGGAAACTCCCCTGTGCAACTCTGAGTAAGGAAAGTACAAACCCTCCTCTTAGTGAGGAGGTGTGGTTGACCCCGTTGCTAGGGATGACGCATAAAAAATTTAATAAATTAATAAAAAATCTGTAAAGGTCTTAAAATGTGCCCTTTGTGAAAATAGAATATATGATACTAGAATAGACAGTAAATTCATTATGTTTCTATATAAATAAATTTTAGATAAATGAATGTAGGCTTCTTTATGCAAATGTTTTTTTAATAGGTTAAATATCTTAAAGTTAATTAAAACAGTCAAAAGTTGAAAATGTGTCTACTTTTGAAGCAACCAATTTCCACACAGTAGTACTATACTGAAGTTTCTTAAATTTATTTACCATACTGATTTTATTACTTGTAATCCATTTCAGATTGATGGGAGCAAAATGGCTCAGCTTTTACCAATATACATGATTGCAGGACAGTCTATTTGCATTTTTGGATGGTATGTAGCCAACAATCTAAGAGAGATGGAAGGGATTAAAAGAATAAGAAAACCAAATTGGACAGAGCAGTGTTTACTTTTACGTTTAGTGTTTGGAGAATATTTCTTCTTTCCGCCATTTTGTCCTCTGCTATAGAAACTCTTAAGCCTCTTAAAAATCTTCCTCTCTACTCTTAACAATTTTTACTTTAGGAGATGTTTTTCACAATGTTTTTCGTGAATTATTTTTTATCTTTACTAAAATATAGTCCTGAATTTAAAGGGAAATTCTAAGAAAATGTCACAATTCAAAAGAGTTTCATCACAGGGAGGAACTTTTAGGCTTAAGAAGTTTTGTGAATACATGCCCGGGCCTCAGCAGTGCCACAAACTGATCACCTCTATAATATGCTACATTGATGCAGTAATTCATACTAAAGGAGCCTAAACCAAGTATTAGGTGGATGAATTAGCATACTTTTCAGAACGGACCTTTCTGTATTGTAAATCATTTTTCATTTGATCATAGAATAGAATATTTTAATAATTTTAATGAGCTACAAGCCATAATCATAGAAATCTACTGTAAATTATTTTTTTATTTACGTGTATGTGTGTGAGTCTAGAATATATTAATGTTTCAGCTTTTGAATTTAAATTATTTTAAATCATGAAAAAAATTACTTTTTCATGACAGTTTAATTTTGCAAGATGCACTCTACATAGTTTAACAGAAGGTTATAGCTACCAGCATTGTACAATTTGCATTTTAATTTATATACAAAATCCAACAGTTATAAAATTAAATCTAATTTAAACCAACTGATTGAAATTGATTCATCTGAATCACTTCTCTTTTTCTTTTACACTGTCCTGATTTGGGCTTCGACCTGAGTGGGACTTTGCATGATTGTGAAGTTTGCAAATTGAGCAATGATCTACGCATGCAATTTCCATTCTGCCGAACTAGTGGCTGTAGGTTTGCCTTACTTGTTAGTAATATTAGCCTTGTGTAAAATTAGCTACAGTGTAAAATTCTTAAAAAGGCTTAAAGGAGAAAGTGTATTCATTTTCTATGTGAAGATGACCTACTCCTTTAAAGCATTGCCAGAGGTGTGTGGGATAAATACAGATTTTTGAAGTACTACTTTACAGATTTGTGGATTTATTATTTATTTTTTCAATGAGAAGTCATGTCCATCCAGCTGTAATAATAATGTACTGTGGGCTAAAGTCTCTATAGTGCAGTGTAAGGAGGTTACTATCGTAAAAACCTGAGCCTGGCCTCTTCACTTGTTATAATCATTCTTGACATTCCTGATTCTGGAAAAAAACATTCCAAGTCATTCATCACCAGCATTATTCCAGATGGCCAGGTGGATCTCTAAACATAGCAGTCTTCCACCATTAACATTAAACACATTTTCTCTTCTTTCTGACTCCAGTTACCATGTAGATTTGAAAGGAATAGAAAGGTTGAATAATAAAGTATCTTTTACTAAATTATAAGTTTGAGCAATGATTGGTGGTTATGTTTGCTTCTTAAATGACTTAATAATGCACTCCCTACATATTCCAAGTTATAACGCTGTCACTTTATTTCAGTATTTCTGTCTCAGTACACAGGAGGCCAAAATACAAAAATTTATTTTATCGATATACAGATATATGACTTATTACATCTATAATATATATATGTGCATCATTAACTGAACCACACCAGTCACTTTCAGGGAGAGTGTGTTTCAGATACCAGCCAGATATTTTATTTTAGCAAAACAAAGACATTGACTTGAGTCCATCGTCTGAATGCTGTCAAAAATCACTCTATTCAGTCCATTTAGAGAACACCAGAACCAATGGATCATGTTGCTGAGACCACTTGCCGCAAATACCTACTGTATATGAGAGAGCGAGAGTGACTGGGAGGCATGGGAAAGAATGTTATCTCGAGCCCACAAAAGAGTTTCAATGAGCTGTGGCATAGAGGTCTCTGGAACTATACAGGGGGCTGGACATCATTCTACTAAAAATATTCTTTCAATTGCTGTGTTTATGATAATGGTGGAGTGCTATCTAAAACATCGGCCTATCTGTCTCCAAAATAAATCTGGTAATTCTGAAGGCTTTCACCTTTGGACTGTGAGAGAAAACTGGAGTACGCAGAGGAAACCCATCAAGCACATTGAGAACACGCAAACTCTATGCACACAGAGGCAGGAATCAAACCTGGCCGGGAAATGAACCCAGACCCTGGAGGTGTAAAGCAACTGTGCTAACCACTAAGCCACCATGCTTTCCCAAACAATTCTAGCAAAAAAATACGTAAATAATAATAATTTTTTAAAAGTATCTGACTGCATAACAGAGCCAATATCTTCTTTAATTTTATAACACACTGTATACACTATTTGAGGGCATTCAAATCCAGTCCTTGAGCCAGTATTCAGCACAGTCTGTAATTCACCAACACTTAAACACACCCACTAACCTGGCTATTATCAAACTACTTGTGTTCAAGACGAGCAGAAAAATCACCAATCTCTGCTGGACACTGGCCCTCCAGGACGGGATATGAACATCCGTGCTATATGCTCAACTTACTATTTATAAATAATAATAGTATCTGGTCATTAACATTATATTTAACCATCGGATGGTTATAAAGTATGTTATTTCAACTTTTGAAACCTTTGTTCTAATTTAGTATGGTAGGTTATGTTAAATAATCTATATCATTGTTTTTGCTTATCCACATTCGTCCTAGCATGACTGATGTGTGCCATGATACGGGTAAAATAAGTTCAAGCTTTTTACGTTGACAGTCACTGATCTTGGATGGAATTCGCTTGTATCTTTGGCTTATCAAAGTGTGAAAACAAACTGCTTAATGTCATTGCAGTGCTGTTCATCTTGCACACAGCAATGTAAACTGTGATTTATCAGACGGCTTGTCACTTTGTTATTTTGTCCAATGGATTCAGGGCTTGCTGCTAACTGAGACTCTACAGCTGCTAGGCCGTGGAAAGTTCCTTTGCTCACACAGTGCAACAACTGCGTTTTTATGTCAGATTAGAGCCCTCGACTATAAATAGACTGCGTTTTGACAAAAATTAAAGTGTTTCAGATTCCCTAGATGGCCCCGAGCAGAGGTAGGCTATCACATTGATGCTTAATATAAACCAAATAAGCAGGCCAAGAGACTAGAAATAGATCATGGTATGATCAGGCAGAAGTACTGTGACCCATCATACTGTATCATACTGCTCCATAATAGTGTGACTATTCTCAAGGGGTGAAGTTAAAACTCGTAAACAAAACAGCCATTTATGGAACTTTATATATGATCAGTTTTATGTAGTGATCAAATTGAAAAATATTTAAGCATGAAAGTAAAATTTTAGTGTCTATGTTAGTAAATCATTCAATAAATGTGTATGTGCACTGTCAAGTGGATTCTACATAGACCCTATAGGCCCCATTGTTAAATGTTAAAATCCATAACAGTACAGTTAAAAGAAAACTGAAGAAGTATGGTGTGTTGCCAGAAGAAAGTCTCTTCTGTTTTAAAAGAACATGGAAGTGCAACTCTGAGAAGGAAATTCTGAAAACAACAAATTCGAGATAAGATTATGACCTGCTGTGAATACTGACCTATGAAGCAACTTATCTGTATGACCTGCTGTGAGACCTGTGCAATACTGACCTGTGCAATACTGACTTAACTTCTTTACACATTTATATAGGCCTATCAATATTATTCTCAGTACCCACGTGGTGCTTGACTGCAATTGTATGGTTTAATATAATTGCACTGTAAAGGCTGTTCTAATTTCGCTGTACTTATGTAGTATAGTTATATACTAATATATGTATAGTTATAATAAAGAATTTTAAGAATCTATCAATACCAAAAGTCAATCAATATCAAAATTCAGTGTAATTGTGTGCGAAAACATTAGCAAACAAGTGAACATTAGCAACTTGTGTGAACAAATCCTTTAAATGATGACCAACTATAACGGTAATTACGGTAAAATTCAAATCTCATACGCGCTTTCGGTGCATTTATTTATTTATTTAGAAAAAGTTTCTATGTCTTGCTAGGTTGGTTGTTTTGTTCGAGCGAGCCTTTGCTGCACTTTATTAGGGCTACTTCCGGTCGTGCTGGTGTTTTGTTAATCTAATGCTGGTTATTAAAGTGTTGCGCGTCGCCGCCCCGCGCGTGCACTGTTGAGTGGGGAGGTGAGCTCGTGCAGCTGCACTCTTGTGAACGCGAGGTTAGTTAGTTAGGTACTCGGGCAGCTTTCTGTCTCTCTCTCTCTCTCTCTCTGGCCTCTTTCAAAGCACAGAGGCGGCAGGAAAGGCATGGGCTGTCACAATAGCAAGGTGTGTGTCCACGTCCGCCGTAAAAAGGTACGTTTAAAAACATTTTCAGTTTGGTCGCGAGCTAAAGTTTGAATGAAAACTTGACTTGAGTGTGATCAGCTGCCCAGAGCACGCGCAACTGGAAACGAGCTGTTGTTGCTCCTCAAGCTGCTGACTTTACTTCCTTTCTCGAAATAAAAGATGTCAGGTTTGTCAGTCTGTGTGAAAATATGCAGTTTCAGTTTCACATCACCGTGTCTTGTGCCTATTTATAACTAGAAACATATGCTGTAACTCGGAATTAGGCGACTGAATGTTTTTTTTATTTTATTTTTAATCTGCCGTTTGGTAATCTGCTTTGAATTTGGGCTTTGATCTTGTGCTGAATAATTACCCATCAAATCTGCATCAGGCTGCCACTTGCTTCTTCCACACTTTACAAGGCTACTTGAAAGCCAAAACAAACTGTAATACAAGTATTTCCCATAAGTGCCAATCACAGTTTTTGTTTTTGTTGTCTTTTGTATTTTACTTTTGTGCTCTTGCAACCCATATACTGTACATTCTGTAACTTCTGATGTTATTGATGCATTTAATCCTCCTTGTCATTCTTCATCAAAGACTCAAGAAGGGCCTGATTTATATTGATGATCATTAAGATTGATGTTAGATTTGTGTGAGATCTGCTCTCCGTTTCCACATCTGTACACGTTCTAACATGATTTGCAAACAAACTGGAAGTGTTCATCAGCGCATGTTTGTGTGTGTTACAGCTGCTTCGCTCGCTGTCCTTTAAGGGCCTGTTCGTTTGCCTGACGCAAATTGAACTAGTTTTAATCTGAGCCTAGAGACCAAACTGTGTACTGTGGTGTGTTACAGATTTCTTGTAATGTTTAACAACTTGTTCAATCGAAATAAACAGCGCTTGTCCATGAAGAATTAAAAGTGCTTATGTCATTGACGAGGCTTAATTTGTCCAAAAGCTTAAAGCTTAGCTGACCACTTGAACCAAATTTACAAACAGGCCATGCTTTGAAAATGTTTAAAAGCAGTACGAGTGGTTGACCTGGCCAACTGGAAAAGTGTGAAAGTCCTGTATAAGCAAGGGAGTGTTAGTGAAGCCCACTGTTCATAATATAGCCGAAACAGCATGGGATAAAAAGTAATAAAGTTAGGGGTCGTTAAAGACTTTACAGCGCACTTCAGCCGGTCAACAAATGTGCCATGTTATTTCGACCTGGCTTGAGCAGTCTTATAGTAGGTTCTATGAACTGCCTTTAAAGTAGTAAGTGATGGAGGTGAAGTTTTCTGAGTGTAATGACATAATCTGAGTTGTGGTTTTAGATTTACATGCTTCAGTTGTTTGACAGATGGCTTCACGGAACACTTGAATCTGCTGACAGCCTTGTCATGAATTCAACCTTGGCTCTTCCTCATTAAATGATTACTTAATGCATGCTCCTCATAAGAGTATGGATTCCACATTGACTTGTCTGTAAGCTGCAATGCACGAATTATGATAGAACGTGTAAAAACGGAGAAACGGGAGCTCGACTTTTCCTCACTGAACTGTGTGAAGTTGCCAGTATGTGAGACATCTGGCATGGTACGAGAACATTTCGGACTTTGTCCATGCATAGCGTTTTTAGCTTTGCCACAAGAGCTTTAAAACTTTAAATCACCTACAGACAGCGATGGCCTTGAGTAGTCTTAAACATTCACAGTTGCACTACACATTGTTGCAGATGACTTGGGAGTGTTCTCTTTGGATTTATAAATGAGAAGCTGAATTTCGGTGCGTTAAGGTAAAAAAGAAGCCAATAATCTTTCAGTTTCCATTTTGTTGCATTTGTTTATAGTGGGAAGGTTTTAAGTAGATTTAAGAATGTACAGCATTTTTATATATTTCAACAAAGTTTCCCTCACTTTCTGAAAGCTGTCTGTAAATTCTCTACTGAAAGGAAGTACTCAGGCCCATTCTTTATATACAGATTATTGAGTTAGCTGGATTGGATTGTTGCTGGACTTGTTACCAAGATAGAGATCAAACAGGCTCAGGAGCAGTCTTATTC
This sequence comes from Clarias platycephalus, assembly GCA_030068275.1. NCBI lineage: Eukaryota > Metazoa > Chordata > Actinopteri > Siluriformes > Clariidae > Clarias > Clarias platycephalus. The sequence goes on along the minus strand of JAQQZT010000002.1, from coordinate 21,372,697 downwards.
AACTTGAACAAGAATGAATTGTTCATTTCAGGGGGATAAATATTCTACCTTGCACATGACATTTATTCATCATATTAAGCTATGTTCTTGTAGTAAGAAAACATGCCCATAATTTGTTATTGCATGTTTCTAGGTCAGATCTATGGATTTATGCTTATGGATAGACATCTTTTTAATGAATTATTATGAAGAAGGTGTGAGACAGTACCACAGCCAACTAAATATTGGGTGCAAGAGGAAAAAAAATAACTTTTCTTGGTCTCCCCCTGCTTCTCATTAAAGGAGGAGTCAGTGATTCTAATCCAATACACGTTTTTGTCAAACTCAATATTTCTCCATGGTCCAGTAGCTGGTCGTGTATGTTTGTGAGAGGGGCTGCGAAAAAAAAATCCAGTGTTTATACACAGCCCTGGATCTGTACATTAATCATAGAAAGCGGCGGAGGCAGCGCCACACAGCACTTAAAAAGTGGGGGTTGGGGTGGGGATTCCCAAAGAAGCAAGGAAGGAAAGAGTGTATTTGTTTGTGAACCTTTTGCACTATTGCAGACTCCTCCTTTAATTAATTGCTGATGTGAGGATATAATTTCAAGTTGATGTTTTTTTTTCCTCCTCCCAGTGATGGTTACTTGTGATACACCTAAACAATCAGCATTTTAAGATTTTAATCAGAAAGTTCTCAGTTCATGCTCTAAGACAGTTTGTCCTAGTACCCTAAATATTTATGTATTTATACATTTGTTTTCAAAGTTGACCGTAATTGTAGTTTAACATGATCTTTAGACCTCACAACATACAGGTCTCACAGCTGAGATACAGTGTCATTTAAATGTTAAATATTGAGACATGTTACTGTAAAGCCTGGTTTAGGTTTCAAGTCTACCCTGAGTCTACACCATAGGCTATGCTAGTGGCCTGTGGTGTTGTAAGCACTTATTCATGTGTGCTGGTGTGTCTGTATTGCTTCGCCATTACATCGACAAATCACTAGTTAGTGGTGGGGTTTATGCCACTGTGCTGAGTCTCTTCTCTACTCTGTCAAGTGTTTTTTGGTATACGACAAACAATGGCAATTAATACTGAGCGGATCTTTTTTAGTTGGAGCAAATAGATGATGAGCAACTGCAACTTTTACTAAAATTGCTGTAAGTCTGAAATGTACATGGCTATGCGAGAGATATGGCGTAGACCTCTCACAGACGCATAGATCAGCTGTAGGAAGTCACGATTAGATTTGGTTTTCTCTCAGCCTGTTATCGTCAGACTCAACCTGAGCCACATTCATGGCACTGACAAACTAGAAGCAAGACTCATTCATTTCTCAGAATGGATTTCTAAATTTGGATTTCGGAGATGGATTTCTGAGGTCTTCGCCATGTCTCTCGCATAGCCATGTACATTTCTGACTTACAGCAATTTTAGTAAATGTTGCAGCTGCTCATCATCTATTAGCTCCAACTCCAAAAAGATCGGCTCTGTATCAATTGCCATTGTTTGTAGTATACCACAAATGTGGCCAAATTAACGTAATGCCTGACCAGCACATTAATGTGTTCTTGACTTGACTTGCTCTGATTTTGGAATGACCGTTACATTGGATGTCTCTGTATGCTGTCACATTACTTTTTAATTTACCTTCCCTTAATTTGCCCTAATGTTTGGCAACATGACCATACCCATGTTCACAAAGTGAGATCTATTTGTAGCATGCATAGACATGGTTTGTCAAGGTTGGTAGATGAACTCCAGTGGTCTCCACAGAGCCCTGACTCCATCTCCACTGAACTGGAACACTGACTCCACCCCAGACCTCATGAATGTTCTTGTGGCTCTTTATAAATCATCATAACCATATCCCAAAATCTGATGGAAGTCCTTAATAAGTCCTCCATAACATAATCCTCCAAATAAGTGCAGGCTGCTATAACCATGGTTAGGATTTTCAGCAAGCACATATGGGTGTGATGGTCAAGTGTCCACAAACTTTTGACTATATGGTATATAAATCTTTTTCTTAATAGTTTAAATGTGTATTGTAATGTAATATATGTATGGTAGGAAACTCTGGGTCTGACCGCAGTTTCCGAACAAGCTGGGCTATTTCAATTTACTGTACTTAAATGTTTGACGCTCCACCCCTCATCTTTGCACACACAGCATACATGTGGTGATGGAGCTTGTTTTTTTTTTTGTTTTTTTTGAGGTAGGACTGAAAGGAGAAGCTGGCTTTGTTTGGAATTTGAGTTTCAAAATAGGTGGCTCTTTAGATCAGGCTCAGGTGTAGACTGAACAATAGCATATAGAAGACTTGGACAAACCTGGGACAGATTGTCTATCAAGGCTAATAAGTTGTTGTTTTTAATTATTCATAGCTGTCTAGCAAACAAATCGGGTCACTAGCATTGTTTTCTCCTATTCAACAACCGGAAGAAGGAAAAACTGTGCTATTGCAAAATAAAACCAGCAGTGTTGAGACATCTTTTGACTCGTGTGCATTACTCATTTTAAATCCAACTGCCTGATGCACTGCATTCTTTGTCCCAGTCTGGATGGTGGTAGGATCTGTTTTTACTACACAGATTCTTTAGTTTGCATGGATTGCAGACAGATCAGGAAAACAAAGGGATGGAAAGGCGCTGACCAATTCAGGTAAAATAAAGCGCAATGCAAAACTATAGCTCTCCCACTAGCACAAAACAGTCACCACCTATTTAAATATATCAAAATAAAATGAAGCGGATGAGACCATATTTGGAAAAATATATATTAAAAAAAAAAAAAAAAAACCTAAATGCTCACCAACAGTGTCTTAAAAGGTCCGGTAGGTTTGGTCCTGTGATTTGGTCCAGTGCACAGTTTATGTGCTTTATAACACCACAGTTTAGAATAAGTGTGTTTGCAGACGCTTTAAACTTTGTGTCTTTAATTAAACATCTTTAATAAATTATCTAACAAAAATTGCATGCATAATAAATCTAAGCCAGTTTATTTTTCACCTGATTTGCACCAGGTTGTCATACTTGCATTCATTCTATATGTTTATATACTGTATATGGACTTATTATTATTTATTGCCTTATATCTAATAGTCTATATATCGAGGGTAATTTTGTTAGACGTTCGACATCTAACTAACCATTAGCCAAAGGATATATTTTTGCATTTAAGGTGGTATGATGTTGCAGATCCTCTTTAAACTTTTTCCACATTGGCAGGCAGCACAGCGTCTTGTGTGGTAGGACCAAATGATTTGTGAAGTTTGTTTAGAATTGTAATGATTTCTGAACTCAGTAATGATTGATGTTCACATTGTATAATGGGTGGTAATATTTAATATTAATGTACATCTAGATAAGAGGAACACTAACAAGAAGGGAGAAGTTAGAGAAGAGATTGTAAACTTAAATTTATTTTCAGCAATAGAATTTATACTACCCTGTCCATGGTGTACCCTGCCTCGTGCCCTAAGCCTCCTGGGTTAGGCTTCAGGTCCCCCGATCCTGAATACAGGATAAAGTGGTATAGAAGATGAGATGAGAATTTATACTGCAGTAAGCTATGAGATCGGTTGGGTAACCAAATGCTATTTTTTGTTCTATAAGGAATTAGTGGATGAAGGTGTTCCTATGGTGTCTTGAATACATTCCAAGTGAACTAATCAAATTAGGTGTGTTTGATTTAACTGTTGTATTTTGATTTTCAGATATTTGATTAAATCATTTCTGAATCATTTAATTATATCAAACATATTTAATTTTGGCGGCACGGTGGTGTAGTGGTTAGCATTGTCGCCTTGCACCGCCAGGGTCCGGGTTCGATTCCCGAGGCAGGCTCGATTCCCGTCTCTGTGTGCATGGAGTTTG
>JAQQZT010000002.1:21348653-21360239 GCA_030068275.1 Clarias platycephalus | reverse complement strand
GGCGGTCGTGTAAGCATTTCACTGCATATCGTACTGTGTATGACTGTGTATGTGACAAATAAAAATTTGAATTTGAATTATTACTACTAAGGAAAAGGGAAATTGTAAGTAAATGTGCATTTATTTAAGAAGAGAAGGGACACTTATTTGTTGACATGGAAAATGCTAGAAAATTATCCAGTACTTTCGCATAACCATTGGACCTTTTTATTTTTCCTAACCCCTATTTTCTCACTTTCAGCCAACTGTCTAAGGAGCAGAATGAGCTGCAGGAGGCGCTGGAGAAGCAAACATTACAAAGCCAGAAATTCAGTCAGGAGAAGGAGGAGTTGCTCTTTAAGCTCCTCCACAAACAGGACTCCTGCTCATCTTTTCACATACCTGCTGTGGTTCCTACAGATGTTTCCCCAAGCTGACCTGGTCTCAGCTCCACCATCTCACACTGGACTCAACTGACCTCAGCCTAGTGTGTTATAACTTTTAGAGTTGAGCGACCTGTGCCTTTTTTTTTTTTTTTTTTTAAGCCTGCTGCTGTTTTTTTCCCCCCAAATATCCATTTTAAGGAAGCTGTGGTTTTCATGCTATGTTGAAAGTGACTTATTACATGAGTTTTGCATACTCAACCACTATGTCAAAGTTTGGTCAGTCTGACAGATTTTTCTGTATTTAAGTCTGTTTTTATTTTTTTAACGTTGGTACCAGTAATATGTTTAATTTTGGAGTACCAAATTTATATTCTGTATATATGTTATGTCATTGTATATATGGGGTTTGCTGAGGAATTTAAAACATCACGTTTTCCCAACACACCTGTCCCAAAACATGGAGGGCTTGATGATTAGTCAGATGGGGTGTATTGGTAGTAAAAACTCCATTGTGCAGAGCTGAAGATTTTGAGGCAGTGATGTGAGAACTGATGGTTTGTGATGTTACTGGAAAAAGGTATGCTACGATGTTATACTTGTGTTTAGCATTATATACTGGTTGTTCCAGGAAACTGACATCAGATTTATTTTTTTATTTTTGTTCCCCTCCCCCATACACCTTTTTCTCTTCTTGCCTTACAAAAGCCAAAGCACTTGTTACATGTATTTTAAAGCATTATTTTTCTTCCCTCTTGCATTTCAGATGCACTGGCACTTTTACAACAGTATTCATGTACATGTATGTATTTGTATAAGGAAGATTGAGGGCTTTTGTAAATTGCTGGTGCATGTAAGACCAGTTTGTTTGCATGCTAAGACTTTGACAGTGTCATTAGTGTACATTCTGAGGACATTGATCTTTTGTTTGATGAAATACAACTAACTAATGAGTCACTGTTCTTTTGGGTTTGTTGGCAAATACAAGATTCTCAGCAAGGAGACAAATCTAACTTTACAAGAGACGTGAGCAGTGTTGGATTTAAGCTAAAGGATCACTGCTGTAGATTTGTTTCCAGTGTTTCTCCGTGAATGTGTACTTGTATTGTCCAGTCTCTTTTTTTTTTTTTTTTTTTTTTTCGTCCCTGTGGCCCATTTTCATGTTCTGTTGTTTGTTTACCTCTAAACAAGTGCCTTTATGCCTTTCTCACAAAGAAAGGCTCAATAAAAACTGCATCTGAGGTATTTGTGAAATGTTTTGGATTTAGTTCACAGTGATGCACATATCCAGGTACCTTGGAATGGACTGATAATCATTTATTTAGTGCTTTTAGAGTTTATAGAACGAGCGGGACAATTTATGTAGCTAGAACTTGAGTCTTGAAAAGATTTACCTTTCTGGAACTTCAGTTCTGTTGTGGTGATATTTAGCCAGTAGGGGGCAGAGTGGTGACGATGAAACTGAGGCACGCAGGAAACCGTAAAGATGAATTGTCTCTGTCTGTATACTGTGTCTAAAATAACATGGATATCATTTTACAATTTCAAAAGTTGTACTGACTGGCCGACCAGATTATCCCGTCAGCGATAACATGTTCTGTGTTTATGCAACGTGTTAATGTGATTAGAATCAGATACCAAACCAAGTATTTCCAAACTTGTAAAGTATACCTTTTGTGTCTATATGAATACTACTATACCGCTGATTCCCTGGGGAATAAAAGTCTTTATTTTGGCTATATTGTCTCTCACCCTTAAGGTGCCATGAGCTCATGTTGATGGTTAACAAGTGACCCTTTTAGCGCTGAGTCAAGTTACCCAGACGTGCACTTTCACTGTGGCCCATGCAGAGAGGATGATTAGTGGGGCTCTGTTCTTCTTCAAATAAGAGCAGAAAAGATACGTGATTGACATCATGATTGGTGATGTGTGCCCTGTTGTGGCCCCTTTACCTCCTCAGCCTCCCTGCTCACTTGGCGAGGTGGGAAACACGCTGACTCTTCCCTCAGTCTGCGTCCTTGTGGAAAGGCTGAGCGGATGTAAGAGGATCACTTGCTCTATGGCTGTTTGACATGTTGGGACAATACCTGGCCAGGCAGAGGGATAAGTGCAGGTCAGTCCCCTGCAGTGATGTCACACGGTTCCCAGAGCATTTAGCAGCCACCTGGGAGAATCTCCGTGGCCCGAGAGGAAGCACTTGAAAGGGATCCGAAAGCAGCACAACACGCATGCAGACCTGTAGTCAACACAGCGTCCTGTTACAGCCCCTCTTCTGCAAATAGAGGTGCTGACCCACCTGCACTTAACATTGCATGCTAGTAGTCTTCCGATGAATTAAGTACCTCTTTGAAATCAAGTACTGCTTCTTTGAAATCTGTCCAAGAGGTCGTGGATTCTCCCAGACACAATTAAATAGTCTGATCATAATTTCACTTTGTATTTTTTATGGGGGGGGGGGGGAGAAACATGCACAGTACGATTGAGTAATATAGATTTAATAGTAGTAAACTGATATTCTTTATGGACTAAAGCGTATAACATCATAATGTATATTATCACTGTGTCGTTTTTTCCCCCTTCTGTTGGAGTGTCCAATTTGTGCACAGGTCATTAAAAAAATTACTTAATAAAAATACATTAACTATTAATTAGCTATAACTAAAGAGGTTAAATGATGAGGTATAAATTATAAACAGCCTTTCCCATCAGCATCTAACAAATCAAATTAGAAATCATATATGAGAATGAAAGGAAATGGAAGAGAACAATAGTAGTTCTCATAATTTTAATAATAGTAAGAATAATAATAATGCACAAGGTCATACCTTCCCAGCCCGATGGCAACCATATCAGACAAACATATGAGATGAGGAAAAAATGAGAGAGCAGACATCCATAATATAGGCTCATTAATCTTGTCATAACTGTAAAGCTTTTAGTTTGAGGGGCATAAGGTTATACATGTGCGCAGGAATGTGCTGCATCTTATCATAATAAATCAAACAGGTCGTTTATTCTAACGCAAATGTATTCCTTTTTTTTTTTTTTTTTAACCTTGCTATTGCCTTAAAAGTGGAAAAATTATTAAGGTGATCAAGTTGTGCATCGTTTTGTGGTTTTGCGGCATTTTGAGTGATAGTTTGTCAATCAATTTGTTTGTAGTCGTAAGGATTATTTTGTATACATGGACATCTGTTTAGCCAAACAGGATATCGCGACTCAGCAGTTTCGTACAGGCCTTGCGGCTGGACTTAACGAAAAAGTTCTTTCTTTACATACAGCAAGGGAAATTCTGAACCCTGTGTATAATCATATTATAGGAACTGGTAAAATTATTGTAATTATATGTCCAAATAATGTAGGGGAAAAAAACAACTTGTATAAATATTTTAATATATATATTAAATGTATTCATGTTCGTTGTTTTATATCAAGTTTCTAACAGCCCCCTTAGGGAACGTCCGGAAATACACAATAACTAAGCAATGAATAAATAAGAAGTCTAATTACTTTATAATAAATAAATAATCAGTCTTGTGAATTAGGTTCCTCCTAATAAGCCACAAATGCTTCTCATAACACCTGCTAATGGATGTACAGTGCAGGTTTGGGGAGAAATGGGACAATTCTTTCAGATGGCGGGAAAGCGCGGGGTTTTCTGTACACACACCTGAATTGCTCTCAGTCCCTCAGTGCATTATTATCCATGTGAACGAAAGCTCCAGCCTCGTCTCTGTGCACGGCTCTGTAATGGAAGGCATATTCATTAAAGGCGCTTCAGAATCACGTGTTACCATTACATCTGCTCCCATTCCGCACGGGTTATGTGTGAAATGCGCTTCTTATTTATTTTAAATTCCTTTTAATTGTCAAAGCGAGTTTTAGGGATTTTTTTTTAATGATTCTATTCAGAAACCCAACCTATTGCCATGTGCTATTTGGGAGTTGTGAGGTGTTCCATGCCACTTAAGCTTAGAACAAAAAAAGGTGAAAATTGCACCCTGGGGAAAACAGCTTTGATTAAAAGGTGTGGTTAACTAACCCCCCAACCACCCCAACCCCTTTTTACCCACTATGTTGAGCTTAGTGTTAGTCTGATCATAATTTCACTTAAACAGTATGGCCCTCCTTTTGTATCTGCAAGATTTTGTTTTTGAACATAATCTACCAAAACCCCATTCATAAAATGGTTAAATGAAATAAGATCAGCTTTAAACTCTTGATTTTAAGATAAAATCTGTTTTAAATGGTTAACTTCACTCACATTTGGCACTAAAACTCGTCAAAGGGGTAGTTCTTACTACAACTGTACCTGGACCTGGTAAGCTGTAACCAAATGTAGGCTTAAATCAGCCGGATAACACAACATTCCATATAGGCCTACAGATGGCCTGCCTCACACATACACTAACTCCAGCCCATAGACAAGCCAGCTGGATGCTTATTCACTAATTGCTTATATTGTGTGAATAGTGAAAAACTATATGCTTGAAAACTGCAACAGCTATATCATCTCTCTCTCTCTTCTGTAGTCATATATCCCAGGATCACATGCCATTTTCAGGAACTGCCATAAGAAACCACAAGAGGTCTCTGTGTTACAGTTGAACATATGTTACCAGTTGGACCAGTTCCTGTGGTTGCTTTCAAGCAGATAACACTCTAAACGGCTATGGAAGAACCACGCTGTCACATTTTCAGGAATTATATCAGTGCTCAATCAACCCCATAATCAATATATCAATAGCCTGGCACATGCTGTGACTTGTGTATTTGGCGAATTTATGACTAGTTATGACTATCTTTTGATCTAAAGTGAGAAAGATCCACTGCACAACTATTGTCATATACCTACTGTACAGTACTTTCCACTTACTATATTGCACATGGGGTGGGACATTTTTGCCTGTCGATATCGGTCATTAGTTTGTCACAAGTGGTGTAATTGTCATTTGATGCTGTGAATATGGCTATAATGGAATGGCGTGGAACATTTGGTAGTGTATGAATCATTTCACTCTATTTGATGGAGGTGCTGTAAGCTCTCCTCACACTCATCCATATGCTCAATATGCATCCGGGTGCCTGGGGGATATTGTGAGCTATGTCATTTTTGGCATAGTTTCTGTACAGGTGAAAACATGTGGAGGAAAGACATTAGTAAATGGTATAATGCCTGCAGCAATTTGTCTCACATCAACATACATTCTTATTAGAAAAGTCTAGCAGAAATGCTTCTGGCATGCTGTACCAAAAAAAAAGCCCTGATTTTTATGTTATGTTATGTTTATGTTTTTATGTTATGTTATGTTTTATGTTAAAGTTTGTTCTAATTTTGTTTACAAGTGTCTGATGTTATCAATTGTTCGTGCTCACTAAACAATTTGCATTGATGGAATATAAAAAGCTTTAAACTGCTGTTTAATCTTCAGGGTATGAAGGCACTAAGGTGCTTCAAAATCCCTTCCCCAGTGAGTGTGAGTCTGTGCATACTGTGCTGAAATCCTCCACAGGCAAACTAATTACACGGATCAGGAACTCTGTGTAACTTATAAATCTGCCACCTGGGATCTTCATTTTAAGCTCTATACAGAGTCTAAGACTGAACACCGCAGGTCGAAGCATTTGAAGTGGCTAGGAATGACAAAACAAATAGGATTACAGTAGATAAGTGAAGATTTCTAAAAATTCACTGAGAAATTAACTGTACCAAGAAGACGTAATAGCTCCACATTGCCCTTCATATACTACAGTATGTACACTATGTACAAGTCTGTTGTCCAATTCTATACATGACTGTGAATTTGGACTGGGCATGGAGTGGTTGGTGATGCTGTGGCCTTGTGAGAAAAGACAGTTAATGAGTTGAGACACAGCTCGACGATAGCGCCAAATATTAGCAAGTTCTCCTCGCAGCCCAGCTTTCCCTCTTCTTTCAACTCGCCAGTTTCTCTAAGCCTGTCAGCTCATGTCATCTGCCTGAAATAAAACAAATTAGAAGTCAGGCATCAATAAAGATCTTGCGTGCTCCCTCCCTCCCACTGCCCGAAAGAAGCCTCAGCAAAAGCTTACTGCCAAGATCCATCAAACTGTTAGCACTTTCTATTACTCATCTTCCAGCCGAGCTCAGGGATTTATTTCAGCAGTTTAAGTGTCCAAATGTGTATTTACACGTTTGGACAAATATGTTAATTAAATTGTGATTAATGTACAATTCCGACACAATTTAGACCACACGTTTGATCACACATTTCCTTTAAACTGGGAAATATTTTGTTGTACATTTGCTTACAGATTTTTTCATTTTAATAATTTAGGGAAAAAGAAGGTTTTTCTAGATTTTCTTAATTCTATTGACACAAAGCATGGACAACAAATTGGATGCATGGCCAAAAACAAACAACGTGTCAATATCAAAAGAGGAAAACAAACACAGAGGTGCACAAAGGTGTTTAAGACACTTAATTGTGCACACCGGGGAGTCGTTTGGGCTAGTTAAAGCATCTATTTAAGGTCTCCTCACCTTGAGGGACTGCACTGGAAACATACGCTACCACAGGAAGACCCCAGGGGCTGGGCAGCCTCCCCTCCTCTTTCCAGCTCTTCTGCTCTAGACAAAAGAAGAGGCACCCTGCCTTGACACCTGTCAACACATTAGGTGTCAAATAAGCTGGCTTTCAACCTGGACCAGCAGGTAACCGAAATCCCGTACTTGACAACACAGCTTTATGTTGTTGCCTCGCAGTAACAATTGGCAATCCCTCAAATCACTGTTAAGAAGTCTAACTGTTGGGCTCATGAGGGGTCTGAATATTTTAAACCGGTGATCTGTTGTATTGTAATTTACTACCCTCGGTACATGTTCTGTTGTAGAAAGCAGTTAAGAAGTGACCCTTATTACATCGTACCTTGTATTTTATTAGTGTAAGGGCCCAGTAGTGCTGCTTCCAGCTGTCAGGATTGCCATGCTATGGTGCTAAATCATCTTTTATGGGTTCTCAGGTGGCGGTTTATTATTCTGAACCACAGGTGTCACCCTAAATTGGTCTGGATCAGATAAGGTTTGTCTGAGGTATATGTATATTTGTGTTTGTGTGTACACGTCTACTAATTTATTATTCTTTAATGATCGCATCAAACATCAGAGTGACATAAAAAGTCTGATCCCTGTAACTTTATCCATGGCATGTATTCTGCTAGTTTGGGCATTTCAGAAACTGCTGAACGTCTTGAAATTCTACACACAAATGTCTCTGAAGTTGACGAATGGTGAAAAAAAAAATCTTGTGTGCAGAAGGTCTGCAGGCTAAAACACCTTGCTGGTGACTGACATCAGAGGAGAAACTGGACTAGCCTGACAGGAAGTATATTGAAACTCAAACAAGCACTTTTTACAACCGTGCTCAGCAGAAAAGCATCTCCAAGAATCTGAAGCAGTCGTTGGCATAGACTTAATAAAACTGGACGGTTGAAGACTGGTGCTATTTTTTTCTAGTCTAGTTTGTGACTGGGATTTTCGTTCTTGGCCGGCAGGAGTAGAACCTGAGATGGTCGCCTGTTAACCCGTCCACGTCAAGGTTTTGAGCTTGCAGAGGTGGCCATTTCGAAAAGACACTTCTACCCACACAACTTGCATTCACTCAGTGTTGTTTTTTTATCCCTCTGTGTAAAATTTTAGAAACGTGTGTGAGCGATATGTGTGAATATCCCAGGAGATCATCAGTTTCTAAAATACTGAAACCAACCCAGCTTTCACCACCAAGCATGCCACATTTTAAGTCACAGAGATTACACTTTTTCCCATTTTGACATGTGATAAGAACATTAAATGAGGATTTTCACTGGTATCTGCAGGATTTTATGCACTGTGTCCTACCACATGATTTCCTGATTGGTCATTCCCATATACAGTATGTATATGAAATAATATCAGTAGTGCTAATAGTGCTGATTTTTTTTTACCAATATATACAATGTACATACAGTACCCCTTTACCCCGACTCATTCATGCAACCAAACATATGTATTAAAAGCTTTATATTAAATAATGTAGCATGGCTGTTGTTGCCAGACATTTGAGTATTTCAGAATCTTCTGATCTCCTGGGATTTTCACATGCAACACTCTATAGAGTTTACACAGAAATGTGAAAAAAAAAAAAATTAGAAACAAAAACCATACCTTTGTGATGAGAGCTCAGAGGAGAATTGCCAGACTCAGCATGCATAGTACTTCAAACCACTGCTGAGTTGTATAAGGGGAATAGGGTTATGGGTCCTGCCAAAGGACCAGCAGCTTGGGGGCTCAAACCCCTGACCCCCTGATCAGCAACCCAGAGCCTCAACCTCCTGAACCACCACTGCCCCGGCAACAACAACAACAATATTATTAATAGCAGTAACCGAAAGAGGAAAATATCTTTAAAATATAGGAATAATGTATGTATAATAATTGGGTAAACCAGAGTAAAAGAACAATAAACAAAATATTAACCCCATAGTCAATACCGCTTTATCCTCTATACTGAGTTGTGGGGGGCCTGGAGCCTATCCCAGAGGACTTAGGACACGAGACCGGGTACACCCTGGATGGTGTGCCCATCCATTGCAGGGCACACACACCCAAACTCACACACTTTCACTCTCATTCTCACACTGCGGGCAATTTGGGAATGTCAAAGAATCTAATCTGCATGTCTTTGGACTGAGGGAGGAAACCAGAGCACCCTGAGGAGACCCATCAAGCATGTGAAGAACATGCACACAGACCTGAAGTGGGAAGTTCCTTCAGTGTGATGACAGAACTCTTGAAGTTATATAGCTAATAGGTAGAGAAACACAACAAAAGTATTCAACCATCACTAACTAGCCATGTCTGGTTTCAACAGGGCCTTAATTGTTCTATTAGTCAAAAATAAAATACAGGTTGAAATTGCATCATTAAGATCAGTGACATTTAGTGGAGATAATGACTCCAAACACTGTGATTGAGCAAATGCTCAATGAGCTTTAAGCCTAGTGAGAAACAGGTGTTTGGGCTATTGCTGTTGCAACATTTGTCTAATGCGTCATCACAGCTTTTATTGTGTCTCGGATGACAGGTTGTTTCATACCAGAACCAGTTTATATGTCTGCACCAGGAGGCTTGTAACATCTCTGCTTTGAAAAAAAAAATGTAGTGTAGTTGATGGTAACACCCTGTATGGTGGTGGGTTATCTGCATGTTAGAAACAAAAACAGTCCATGTAATGATAATAGCTGATTTGGCAGTTTTACTGTTGGCTTTATTCCAGTGTAAACTGAAGTCCTTACTGAATCAATCCATCTGACATGGCATTATGTTGCTTTCAGTGCTTTTCACAAATGTCACAGTTATAGACTCCTGTAGATAAGAAAGTGGGACATTTGTGAAGAGCACTATAAGCACCATAATGCCATGTCAGATGGATCAATCAAATGTCAGCTAAGATCTTTAAATCACTAAATTGCTGCCACAGATGACTGATGCAGAAATGCTGCAATAGATTTCTGGGAAACGTGAGCCATCCGTGTGCCAGGGGGAGCTGACTCACTGAAAGAGCGGTGTAAATACAGTTGTACTGCAAACGCCTCAGGTGGCATGGCAAATATTCAAATCATGTTCAGACTCGTATTATTTACCTTCACATCAGCAGTGTATAGACTATTTACTAGCATGTGTGGAAATGGGAGAAAAAAAAAAGAAGGAAAAAAAAAGCTCTTCATTGACTGGAGGTTTAGCATCTGTAAGATTAACATCACATGAAACACCTCATGTCTCCTTTTGTCTTGCTGATGGGCTAATCGTTGTTTCCCAGCACTCCTCTGCTTGCGTGAGTCAAATTCACATAATAATGTGGTATAGAGGATTTTAGCTCAATGAGGTCCAATTTCATGGTGCGTTTCCAGAAAAAAAAATAAATCAACAATAATCATAATTCAGACAACAACAACAATAATCATAATAATAATAGTAGTAGTAGATATGTCATGATTTTGCAAAGGTATGTTCACATTCCATCACATAGACATGATCTCACAATCTTGGCATTAGCCCACGGTGTTCTCACTCACTCATCGTCTATATCGCTTTAGCCTTTAGTGTACGGTCGCAGGGGGCCTGGAGCGTACAGTATCCTAGCATACTTATGGCACGAGGTGTGGTACAGCCTGGACAGGGTGCCAATCTATTGCAGTGCGCACACACATACACACACATACACATGCTTATTCACACACTATGGACAATTTGGGAATGAATCTGCATGTTTTAATAATAATAATTCAATTATTTGGCACATGCACAGTAAAAAAATTTTTTCACATATTCCAGTTAAGAAGCTGGGGTCAGAGTGCAGGATCTGCCAGGATACCGCACCCATGGAGTATATAGGGTTAGGGGCCTTGCTCAAGGGCTCAACAATGGCATCTAAGTGGGTAAACCAGAGTAAAAGAACAATAAATCAAATATTACCCCATAGTCTATACCGCTTTATCCTCTATACAGGGGGGCCTGGAGCCTATCCCAGAACACTTAGGACACGAGACCAGGTACACCCTGGATGGTGTGCCAATGCATTGCAGGGCACATGCACCTAAACTCACACACTTTCACACTCAACTAAGCAATGCTGGGACTTGAACCCCCACCCTTCCAATCAATAACCCACAACCTTAACTGATTGAGCCACCGCTGCCGCACAAATGTTTTTGGTTGGACTGTGGGAGAAAACCAGTGTACACAGAGGAAACCCACCAAGCACAGGGAGAACATGTAAACTCCATGCACACAGACCTGTGGCAGGAATCGAACCCAGACCATTGAGGTGCAAGGTGACAATGCTATCCATTAAGCCATTGTGCCGCCGCCCACTGAGTTCTCTGCACTAAAAATTCTATAAACCAAACATTTAAAAGCAACAATATCTACTACAAGTACAATATTTTTTTCTTACATGTTGTGAGAATGTTATCAGAAAATAATAACAACCTGACTACAGATTATACGGTTCTGATGCTCCAGTTGAGAATTTATCCCTGCTGAAGGTAAAAATAAAAGGTTGACGGTGGTATTGAAATGTTGTCAGTCAGTCATCTTCTATACCGTTTAATCCTGCTCAGGGTCGCAGGGGTCCTGGAGCCTATCCCAGGAGGCTTAGGGCACAAGGCAGGGTACACCCTGGACAGGGTGCCAATCCATCGCAGG
>JAQQZT010000002.1:21320701-21348553 GCA_030068275.1 Clarias platycephalus | reverse complement strand
AGCCTGGCCGGGAATCGAACCCGGACCCCTGGAGGTGCAAGGCGACAGTGCTAACCACTACACCACCGTGCCGCCTGAAATGTTGTGTACTACATAAAATTGAAAATATCTAAAATCCTTCTCCAGACATGCCAGCATGTCACATCAATTACAGTAAGATTCCTGTAGTACATATACTGTACCTTCATAGAATACAGAAAGTATTATTTATGTATCTGAATTCATTCTATTATACAATCACTATAGAGTAAATAAAAGGCTGACCCTGAATGTAAAAGTTATGCTGTGAATTTACAGACAGCACAAGTTTGGTATTTTTGGAATAAATAGTTTTCACTGGAAATTTGCCGAAATACTGAACTGTCTGCTTCTTAACTGAGAAACTGAACAACTCTATTTATAAACACTGGATTTGCACATTGAAATGTGTGTGAAGGCATGATTAAATGAAAAGTGTTAAATCAGGAGTTTGAAAATAATAATATAAAACAATAATAATAATAATAATAATAATAATAATAATAAAAATAATAATAATAAAGTATGGTAACACACTGCAAACTAGGGCCAATTTGTTTTTAATTATGTCAATAAACACATGTTGAGTGGGCTGTACAAATGGCTGGGTTTGATTGTTTCTGTATGTGTAGTGTATATGGTGTCAGTTTCGCTGGTGCATTATGGGCAGTCTATATCGTTTTCATGCTGCACACTAAAGACCAATATTTTTTTTCAGACTACAGACTAAACTGCACTACATAGTGAATGTGCAATGTCTTTGAAAACAGCAGGTGAATTTGTTCCCATGAGTTTAGGTAATGGAAATAAGCACATGGAGTGTTGCCCTTTAGGGCCTTCATATTGTTCAACATGAAGTTATTATTTGTCACTGTGATAAGTGTGAAAAAAGGGAACATGCATTACTATTCAGAGAATGGTCGAAGAGAAATATTTGCGTAATCTACATACAAATGATCATTGCATGTTCAGGTTACAAGCTCGCAGCACGCATTTCTTCAGAACTGTCAGAGCTACTAGGAGCCTCGCCTGACCTTAGTAACAGACAGCTAGCTGTGATGATTAGGGAGGCTTCATAAAGCGTTAATTTGTGGTTACAGAGCTGGACGTGCTGCAGACAGCAGGCCCATTCAGTGCTCGCTGAGGAAATCATCCCAAGCAGTCCTGAGCAAACACAGAAGGGATTAAGGCATCAAGCATGTGAAAACTGACACTGACATAAATGAAAGCCGCTCTGTCATCCCCGTCTACACACACACACACACAGTCAAACCATGATAGTTGGTGTGTAATGGCAGGGAATGTGGACAGCCATCACTGAACTGAAGGTCTAGTGGACAGTCTGTGTTTCTCCCCCCCTTTCTTATAGAACATGAAAAGGTGACAGAGTGAGAGAGAAAGAGAGAGAGAGAGTGAGAGAGAGAGAGAGAGAGAGAGAGAACGTGTCATATGAATAATGTCAAGTTCCCCATGGGGGAGCAGCGGTGAGCTAAGGCGAAGCCTTTCGGCTGTTGGAGGTGAGAAATGTTAATCCGGAATTAAACGATCTGGCACTTTACAAAATACGAGACAATTACACGGATAATTATACCAAGCCTTCACACAGTGCCCGTGGGTCACAATTAGCATAATACCGGCTTCACACAAGGAACACTCGAGCATCTCCAGGTGTGCCTGTTACAGTGCACAGCAGACCTACTGGAGAGGTGGAGGATGATGTGTGTACATGTGTGCGTGTGTGTG
Source organism: Clarias platycephalus (assembly GCA_030068275.1). Classification (NCBI taxonomy): domain Eukaryota; kingdom Metazoa; phylum Chordata; class Actinopteri; order Siluriformes; family Clariidae; genus Clarias; species Clarias platycephalus. The sequence continues at coordinate 21,346,792 of JAQQZT010000002.1, read as the reverse complement.
TACGTGTGTACTGTATGTGTGTGCATGTGTCTCTCTGTCTGTCTGTCAAGGGGCACTTGTGTACAATCAATCACTGGCTCCAGAAATACCTACTTTTTTTTTTTTTTTTTTTTAATGCATGCAATTTGTAATTCTCAACTACAACTTCCTGATATATCCTCATGATGTCAAGTGCCAATAAAATAATTTATAAAAAATGATGACAATATCTTCTTTTGAAGAAGATGAAGAAGAGGGCGAGTGCCTGTTTAAAACGATTCAATTAACGATTCTCTTATTAGTTTTCCAAAAAAACGCAACATGCCTTAGGGAGATCTCTAAATAGCTAAACACCTTTAATCATGCAAAAAGTATTTATCATTTTATAAAACCTGGTTTAATTGAACATAAACAAGCAGTTGTTTCTACAGTATATACTGTACAATCAGTTCCTACTGTAGATTGTCCTGATCATGTTATTACACGCATTCACTCATCTGTTGACGTACAAATACCACAGGGTTTCTCCACAACGGTTTGCTGGTGCTTAATTGTGTGATTATACTAATGGAGAGCATAAAGGCAGATGTCATCTGTCCAACTGTATGTTACAGCTGCCTCATGACTACCATCTGTACAGCCAGCTTGATTTTCCTCATTAGCCTGCTATTATGTATGACAGATGAGAATGTCCATTGCCAAAACATCTGTCTTTATGTTGTACCTTAATGCACTCTACATCAAGGGAGGTTATAACCTTTTTTTTTTTCTTTTACCAAATAGATCAATCTCTTAATAGCTTTTACCCAGGGATTTCAATAGCAACAGGTCGAATGGAAATAGTTCTGTTTTCTGTTTACGTGTTTAGAGTCAAGATGTACCTTCTTGGCTATGTATAGATTTATTACACACAGAACGAAAATCCATTCCATCAACATCAGGGACAAAAAGTCCTAACGTGCCAACCAGAAACTACTGAATAAGTGTTTGGTACTGCAACAAACCGAGGCTTTCCAACAACAGCATCCCTGCATGACCACACTACCTCAAGTAACCACAGCTTATGTGGGCTGTTGCATTTTGATGTCGTTTGCCCATCCCATTGTTTAGCTGGATTCTGTCCAACTCCTGAGGACAGTGGTCACAAACATAAGCAGGAGTTCCGTTGCTCGGGGGCCTAAGCACCAGGACCCCCTGCCATCCCCTTGGAGACTCAACAGGAGGGTAATACCAACAAACGACTCTCCTGACAAGTAAGATTGAGGTAGGGGTTTAAACCTGTTTGCCTGAAGATATGGAGCCAAAACTCTACAGAATTGTTCCTATCTATTACTCACAGCATGCCAAAATAAAGCAACGTGTGATTCATCAGCAAAGACTGGCACTGAAATTCATCATTTACTTTCCTTTTTTTTTTTTTTTTTTTGCTCCATTAGTCAGATTTACAGCTCAATAAGCAGGTGCAAATGCACACTGCTTAATGCAGAAGGAAAAACGAAATGGCAGTTATAGAAACCAGAAACGAAGCTCACAAGTTTAACAAGCATGTCTTTAACAAGCAAGTAATAAACAATAGCAGCCAGCGTTTGTCTTACCAACCTGCTGCACACATGGTGAGTCTTCATGCTGCAAATTATGCAAGGCCAATAACTGATCCAGTGAGGCTCAGGCCTTATGCTGCCTGGTCTCGTCCTGATGCCCAGTCCTGCACTCTTGTTCTCCCAAACAACTGTGACTGTTTTAATTCCTCTCGTTGATTAGCCTGAATCAATTAAAACCACCACACTGTGCTCGACAACAGCACAGCATGAGGCATTTAGAAACACATTCATCAGGCCCTGCCTCTTAATCATGCTTTAATTACACCACAGATCTTGAGGGATGGAAGGCTGTATTAGTGCTAAGGCTGCAGGTTCCAGCTACACAGAGAAGTTAAATGAAGGAGGGAACTGGTGAGCAAGAGCTGAGACAAAAATAAGCCTAATTTTAAGACCTTAATTTAAGGAGTTTAATGTTCAAGCTGGCAACATACTGTTCTTGTAATTATACGCAATTAGGTACTAGAGCCTATCATTTTTCGAAAAGAAAAAAAAACGCTGAAAAGTTGAAAAATGAAGTTAGCCGAACATGCTCGTTGAGAGATGAGGGCTTTAGTATTAATTTAAACAGCAAGCTATAACAAACTGGAGCACATTAAGAGTTTTGCTCTGCTTCCTTTGAACATTTATTAACAGTTAGATCCCATACAACAATATGAGGTATCACTAATCTGGCACAATCCAATTTCAAAGCAAGGAAGGACATTATTTCTAAGGGGGAAATCAAAGATGATGTAGTCCCGTCAATTAAAGCTGCTTTTTACCCCCTAATCCTGTGCTCGCTGTGGAACATCTCCAGAAGAATGGGAGAAAAGTGAATCGCTTTAATGCCATCTAATGACGTTACCCTCAGAATAGCCCCATACTGCTGGGAACATGCTAATCCAGGCCCGGTCCTTTTCGAGCAGCCGTTTTCAAACTAGCCGCCACTCCTCCCACTCCTAAACCCCTCATGTGGAGCGAGCACAATAGACACCTGCAGGCATCTCTGTCCGACCAGGTTCCCAAAACAACTGCCTCATTATGAACAGCAGTGCTGGGCCTCACTGTATTAGTAGCGGTAATTAGTTCAGCACATGCTGATGACTTCCTCTTCACTCTGTGTATGCATTCCAGCGTCAATGCCGGTTTTTTTTTTCTTTCATTTGGCCATCACTGTTAGGGAATACAGTAGGCTGAAAGGATGCTATAATAATGTAGAACTGGAATACAGTTACAGTTAGCCTAATAGAGCAGGCCAGCGCCAACTTATGGTATATACAATGCATTTCCTATCAAACGAATGGGATTATACTGTATACAGGTTTGTAACTATTATGTTCATGCGTTTGTTACAACTACTCCAAATTTTAACAGATACATATTATCTCAAATTACCTTTGATTATTAGATCGCAGTTACCTTGAAATTGAACTGTGTCACATTTAAGGGACATCATACACGGACTCTGTTTCATAACAGGTTGGGGGAAGTGTAAATCTTTTTAAAAGGTTGCGTTAGAACTTCTGCTTCAAAGTTAAAACAGATTGGAAGTTAATTGGTCGCAGGAATTATGGCTAAGAAAATATTTATTTTATGTCATATGTTGGCAGTTCACTCTGTGTGACATTTAGTGTGAGATCCGCTCTTCTCTTCTTAGCACTTGTAACAGATTCACACACATAAGAACCTCCGATGATTACACAGCCCATCTCTCTCTCTTCTTTTGGGAGTTGGATGAATGCTCGCCACCGACTTATCTAGGGAGACACACTTCTTTCAGAGTGTCGGCGGAAGAGGTAAGGCATCTCAGCATGCCAAGAAAAGCCCTCGCAAGGGAAGAGTGGAAGACAGATGGCCCTTCCTTTTAAAAACAGTGTTTGGTGTGCTTCGAGAGACTCTAGAGATAGTTGTCAGTAAGCTAAGAGTCAGAAGAAGCAGATGCCTGTGCATATGGTTTTCTTCAAATGATCCTCTTCATCAGTGGGTTGAAAGCCTTAAAAGTTTTTTTTCCCTCTCTCTCTCTCATTGCTTGCCTTCATCCCAGCCTCCTACGAGGCTCCCAGTCTGTGATATGAGGCTATAGGGTCAGGTATCTTTGATTTGGAAAGCCAGAAAGTGTGGAGGACAACTAATGCTTAAGCGGATGGCGATATCAAAAACAGGCAGGCCATTAATAAAGCAATTAGTGAGCGGGAAGTGGGTGTCTCTCATCGCTGCCGAACACTCATTAGGGGCCAGTCTGTGACAGATTTCACAAAGCAACCTTTTGTAGTCTTGGCTTACTGAGACCCAGTCTCCTGCTATTCAGGCTCTCAAGTTCTGCCGCTCTTGAGAAGGATCAGGAAACACTGTGGAGCTCTTTTTTTTCTGAATTGCATAATGACTTCTAAAATTCCATGTCTAGAAATAAAATATGGTGTCCTTTATAACGTCCTTGGATTTTAATTTTGCATGCAAAAAGAGAAATTTTTCCCCAAAAAGTCGGCAACTAAATACCAGGTGAAAGTTAATCTGTTTGTTGTTGAACGCACATTGTTTACTGTTTATGATTTAAAGTGGTGAGAAAGTCAACAACAACAAAAAAAAACCACAACCGCACAAGCACACCAAATAGAGTCAGTCATCAGGCAAAATATTATCATTTGCACTTTACATGGTGGATCTCGACAGCAGCCTTGATGGATGCGTGCAGGGTAAAAATACCTTCCTCTTCCTGGCAGAGGTGCCAAGCCCTAAGGCAGAAGGGGGCGTGGATTTGCGTGGAGCTTGCCGCCACCTCGGAAGGCCCAGAGCAAACAATCTGTCGTGAAAACAAGATGGGTACCTTCATTATCGGCTCTCTCGCCCCACACCTTGGCGTTATCAGCAGCATGGGCTGACAGCTGAGGTGCCAAAGCCAAGCAGGCGCTGCCACACTGCGCTCTGGAAGCTGGTACTCGCCCCACGGTCCCTGCTGTCCCAGGTGCTACTGATCACCCGTCTACACAGGGAGTCACACTTTCTTATAAAGCACCTCATCTGCACAAAAACATGCTTGTGGTTATAGTACATCGCGTAGCTTCTTGTTATTGAAGACTTGCTATTGAGGTGCGTTTGATGGGATGGGCTGCTCAAACCTCAAAATTGTTTATGTATAACATAACACGCGAACCAAAAACTTCATAGCAAAGAGACAAAACCATGTTCCGTTCTTTTTTCTTTTCTTTTTTTATTCTTGAGCATAAGCTTCACTGGATTTTTTTTTTTTTTTTTTTTAATAAATCCTTCCTGGACGGATGTGAATACACCTTCTCCAGGTGACAGAGTTTTGTTTTGATTGGCTAATAACTCAACACTTGGTGACTTTCAGCTAAGCTGTTCAGGTCTAAGTGTTCCTCATTTCCTCCGTGTTGGGAAAAGTAGAATGTGGGGGTGCAAGATTTGGGCCATGGTCTTCCCCCTCGGGCACTGCAGGTGTGTGTGTGAGAGAGGCAGACAGAGCTGGGGCAGCACCAGCATAAAGAAAGAAAAAATAAACAAAATGCTAGGCAGGAATTTGACGAGGAAACATCACAAAAGCCAAGGCTGTCCGACCTGCTTTGAGAAGAAGGACCCTTTAAGCACCCATTGTGCCGATTCAGGCAGTTTAGCCAGAGTAAGAGATGAAGGAGGTGTGATGTGAAGCTATGTGAAAATCACGGACAATCCCCCAAAGCCTCAAATCCAATGCATGGCTGGGCCTCGGTCTTTAATGTGCCTCGTTTTGCTGATTCCATGCAACACCTTTTCATTCCAAGTAATTTCTGACAACACCGGAGAGAGAGAGAGAGAGAGAGAGAGAGAGAGAGAGAGAGAGAGAGAAGACCATCAGGACCAGGTGTGCAGCTGTGTGGAGAAACATGATTTTGGGTGTCTGTTAAAAGATATAGGTCTCTCAAGCTTGACACCAACAGACATCTCTCAGCAGTCATATTTTCACATATTCGTATGTGCGTGTATTGCACTTGCATGTAATTAAGTTGTGCCTGCATGCATATCTTAATCCCTAAACACACACACATAGGGCACATCATTTTAGTGTTTGTCATATGAGGCTCATTTGCATGCTGCGACTTAGCCTGAAACCACAGCGAGATGTTGATGGGGCTGTCATCGAGTTCCCATAATTTTCGTCGCGACTCTGTACAGCCTAATTAGAGACTCAAATGTGCCATCGACAAATGCAGAACACATTGCAATATTTGACTACATGAACAATAAATTACCATAAACAATACACTAATAAAGCACATTACATTATGACATAGTCCCAAGCTAATTATGTACAGTCAAAACTTAACTATCACATTTCGTGTGAATACACATGCATGAATTATTTTTCATAATCAGGAGCCTCTTGCCAATATCTTCAGCTGAGAACTATAAATTAGGAAGATTAGTTCTGTTTGGAAACATCTCCATGGCTATATATTTTTTTTTCAATCAAGAGTTTCTACCAAACCAAATTCAGCTTTAATCAATATTTGTAGGAATCCTGTGAATTCAAAGAGCACTGTTTTGACTGTACAGTACTTTTGTGATTAGTGTGTGCCAGTGGCCTCCCTCAGCCTGAGATCAGAAACTATTTAATGATACATTAGTCACTCCTTAATTTCAAATCGATTGTATTTAAAGCAATACTTCAAACTCATTTAGCCTCACAAAGTAAACTGTTTTGTAATTAGTGTATAAAAAGTATGATGAGCTGGAATAAAAGCTGTATGTCTTGACATCCCTTGAAGGAGTGGGACAATAAGTCTGAAGGAAAAAGACTTGTCTTTGCATGCCATCTGTCCTCCTCTCTGACGCTTGGTCTAATTACTGCTTCTCCCTTGGCTAATGCTCCCTCATTAGGCACCGGGAGCATGTGCAATCTACACAAGCGCTGAGAAATTTGCACTAAAAACGCTAGCTGGAGCCATAATGGGATCAGAAAATCTGTCTGGTGCGAAAGGCAATTCACACTCACAGCTAAACGCTCATTTTGCTTTTCTTTCTGTCTGAAATTTGTACATCATCCACCACAACAACGTTGTTCTCGTGTCAGGACTTTTCTCCAAGATGGAAGGCCTGCAAAGGCGTGCATCAGTCCGGGCATATAGCTCACAGTGAGGAAGCGAATCTGCAGCATTCAGCATTGTCACGTGTATAAATGCAAATAAATCAAAGGGGGGAAAAAAAACACATTTGAAGCTAGTCTTCTGAAAATTGCTATTATTAACTAATCTGTTATGTAACGATTGGGTATAGTGCATGGACAATATATTTGTTTTTATCATCCATTTATCAGCCATAACATTAAATCCACTGAAAAGTGAAGGGAATATCATTGATTATCTTGGTACAATAGCATTTGTCAGTGAGGTGAGAGATATTAGGCAGTAAGAAATTGATGTGGTGGAAACAGAAAAAAATGGACAAGCTTAAGGATCTGAGTGACTTTGACAAGGGACAAAATGTAATGACTAGATAAGCGGTTCATGGTGTTTTAAAAGCCAGCAGGCCTTGTAGGGTGTTCCTGGTATACAGGAAGGACAACTGGTGAAACAGGGGCAGTGTTGCCAAGGCTCACTGATGCACAAGTATGGGGCCATAGAAAGGTGACAAAATTCACAGTGCATCACAGCTGGCTTCACGAAGACCAGTCAGAGCTGACCCCTGTCAACCATGGAAAGTCCTACAATGGCCACTTAAGATTTAGAATAGGACCAAGGAGCAATGGAGGAAGGTGGCCTCGTCTGGTGAATCATGTTTTCTTTGACATCATGCGATCAGCTGCATTTGCGTAACATACTTGATGTGAAAGAAAGATGCGGCATCAGGGTGGACTACGGGTATAAGGGAAACCTGGTGGGGGCAGTATGATGCTCTGGGCAACTTTCTGCTGGGAAACCTTAGGCCCTGTCTTTCATTTCTGACACATACCACATCTTAAAACATTATTGATTACCAAGTACACGCCTTCATGGCAACAATATTGTTTAATGGTAGTGGCCTCTTGGCCTCCCAATTCTCAACAATCTGACTGAGCATCTGTGGTATGTTCTGGACAGACAAGTCCGGTCCATTGAGGCTACACCTCGCAACCTAAAGGACTTAAAAAATCTGCTGCTAACATGATGGTGCAATTACTCGGCACACTATCAGAGGTATTGAGGAGTCGGTGCCTCCATGAATCAGAGGGACGCCTACAGAATGTTACATAGATGATTTTAATGTGGTTGGTGAAGGGTAATATACATGTGTGTGTGTGGGAGGGGGGTGTGTGCATATGTGTGTGTGTGTTAAAACATCAAAATAATGAAGAAAAAGCTTCTTTTAAAATACACAAGCCATCCAAATACAATGAAATTAGTTAGATGTAGTTTGAAAGCAGCAATCATAGACTGTGTGCTTTAAACTTACGCTTGAATATTGTAGTAACCTGAAACTTTTCTAGTTCGGTTTCCTATCCATATTATTCTAAAAGCTCAAGAAGATATTATTACATCAGGCTTCAGGATCGTGTTGCAAAGAAACACCAAAATGTTATTGTAACATGATCATTTTTTATGATCTCGTAAGTATCACTGTGTCACAGAAAACAGACAAATGTCAAGAAACATCTTTTTTCAAATAGAGTCAAATAAGTCAAAGAGTAATTATACATGAATCAAACACAAACTGGTACATATTTTTACACACCCAGTGTTTTCCCAGTGAATTATCAAACGGTTTCTTTATTGAATGGACTTTTCTTTTAAGAACTTGTTCTTTTAACATTTTAAAATGAAATCCCGATCAAAATAATGGATAATACATCTATTTTACACAGTATTATGATTACAATTACAAGGGCAAACTGGGATTTTTAATTGTGCAAAATAACAGAACACAGGTTTGTGAGTAAAATGGTTTGTGAGTTTGTGATTTTCTATATAATCCCCTGCTACACTAATGTGCTTATCGTAGCATTTCACTAATGCTTGGATTCCATCAAGGTAGAAAGTTTTCTCAGTATCTCAGAGTGATGATCAGACTGTTTGCTGCACATCTGAAACACTGGCCTCATAGGAACTCCTTTAATGGACCTGTGGAAATGGCTTGGAGAAAAGGGCAGGACTGTGGCAATAACTCCGCATTGAGTTCATGTAATGTAATGAAATGGTGTTTGTAAATGATAAGTGGTTGTACAGTTCCCACAGACAGATGTGTCTCTCCACATCTGGAGATGAATTATCCATTTATTTTCAATATCAGGTGTCCTATTTGCTGAATGTTCACAGGAACAACTGCAGTGGGCTCAGAGCAACCTTGATCAGGATCATCATTTCATTGTTAAAGTCCCGGTTTGACTTGAACACCCTGAATTATAATTAATAATTCACTTATTAGCTACAAACAGTAAATTACCCAATCATCCTCCATCATCCTCCATATGAACTCGTAGAGAATAAACATTCCTAACAATTTATAAGAAAATTCATATAGATTATTGATATTCCTTTACAAGTACACTCTGTGAATAAAAATCATTAATCAACTTGTTAACTTTAGCATCTAGGTAAGCACATCAATACTGGGCTGATCTGTTTTGTTTATTATGCGCCATGCACAACACTTTCTAACTGCACTCGTGACCTTCTCACTGCCCTGGACATCACCAAGTCAAGGAACATCAGAAAGGCCATGACCCTAATTGTTATGCACAAACACACAGGCCAAGTTCCCGTCATCAAGCTCCAGGGTCCTTCTGAAGGGCGTCTGTATGAACAACGGAATTTTTTTTTTATTTTTTTCGTGGAGAAGTTTCGTTAATTAGGCAACTATCCCTAATAAACCATGATCACAATGCAATATGAACTACAACAATGATTTTAAGCCGCAAGTGAGCGCAGCAAGTACACAATGTGTCAATTTTCGGTTGGTCTCCTATATTGACAATGACTCTATAGTGTGTGTGGTGTGCATTTGTGCTCCCTCTGCTGGTATTGAATCCTTATATTGCACTTCCTATGCATTGTAGGCATGCATTCTGCTTCTATACTGCTATACAGTTTAGTGTACCTTAAAGACAACTTTTATAAGTGATTATTCATCAATGTGCACTTATATAAAATGAAGACTTCAAATGAAGTATGTCTATATATGCTCTTTTCGTCTTACTTCTAAAATCTCTCCCTGCATATTTCACATTCTGCCTGTACATTCTTCATGTTTCAATGTTGTGTTTTGTTGCTGGGGTTTTTTTTTTGTCTTTTTTAATTGTAGGTGGTTTTGTGCTTCACTCAGAGCCTCAAAAGAAACTGAAGAGGCGAAGGAGGATTGAAGTGGCCCTCCAGCTCAGTGCAGATCCCAGCTCATCTCTCTCCCACACGGAGCCCAAGTCCCAGCCCCGGTCCATCTGCACCAGCAGGCACCTCAGCTGGGAGTGCTGCGAGCCCCAGCCTCCTTCTGTTCAGGTCAGAGTCTCTCTCCCACACTGACATCAGCTCTGCCTGTCACTCACAGAATCTGGGCCACTGATATTAAGAGTTCATCCATGACTGACAAAAGACAACCGCCTTCATAATGTAGAGGAAGGAGGACCACGTACAGTGATCGTTTAACTTCTATTGCGAAGCGGAGATTTTTCCAAGCACCGTCAAGCCTCGTCCTAAATTAAATATCATAAAATACATAAAATATGTAATCTTGAGTCTTTAAGATGTTTCAGTTTGGTTGTCGTGCGTGCCGAGATGTCCTGAGTGGCTGGCTATCTTTAATGTGTGCAGACGGTGGTTGGTAAATGCGAGCCAATCCAGCCATCTTGTACTGCGGATCCAGGGCTGAGTGAACGCCTGCCATCTGTAGCGGCGGCCAGCAATGAGCCTTTAGCCAGCCCACACTGCGTCAGCAGCAGCCCTGGTACTCAGCCTTACTGCCTCAGACCGCTCTGGCACCAAAAGCATCCTTTTAGCCTGTGTTAAATGTCCTCTTCATGCTCGGTGGACAGAGTGTTGTGGGTGGTAGTGGAGGAAGTGAGGTCAGCTGTTGAGGATAGTTAAATCAGGATCTTTTATGGGCAAATGATTGATCATTACTGCTATAGTTAAACTGGGAAAGGGATTGTTATCTAGTTAATGACGGCTAAAAGAACTGCCAGTTTTGAAAGTACTGTTATTTACAGTTAGGTTACAAAAGTATACTTATGATATATTAAGACAAAATTAAGAAAACCAAGACATGACAATGTAATGAAATGCATATAGAAATGTATTTAGAGTGTTACAGTAAGGTAAGAGAAAGGAAGGAAGGAATGTAATTTTAATCAAACCTATCATAGTTTTTATACAAGACATCAGTTAAATATATGAAAGGTGTGGAGTAATTCTTATTTTGAATAATAATCAAAAATAATAGCAGACTTCATCTTTTGAAGTTTGTATTCTGTGGCTAGAGTCAACTCAAAAGGGAAGAGAAAGTGACACACACACACACACACACACGATGCACACATACAAATGAAAGGCGACATCCTCTCCACACCTGAGGTGACAAAGCTCTCACCTCCCGAACACAACCAGGTGTGAAAGCAAAAACAATAGGTCTTTATTCCAAACGAGTTATCTAGGCCTGGTTCACATGAGGCCCTGTCAGTACTGAAACCCACCCCAGGAGCCCGGGTTCAACAAACATCAGTCTGCAGATCGGCTCCTTCTATTTCTACCCAAACCAATCCATCAAACAGCAGCACAAACAACATAACTGTTCACTTTCAGAAAGAGCCAACAAGGGTACGCATCTGTGATGTGTTTGTGAACACTTGTCACTCCACCAGGGAAATCTACACTGTATTTAACCCCATTTTGCCTTTTGGGAGGGCAGCAACACCACAATCTCAATCAGACACTCGTGTCTCACTCACCACTTCTGTTTCTCATTTTATTCAGTGCTCCATCTTGAGGGAAAAGCAGAAGAGAGTGATGTTTACCTTTTCACACCTCTGATGAGAGCAGGAGAATTGAATTTGTGCTGAGAGTGGAATAATTGATTTGGACGACTGCCATGATGGGAACGTCTGGGCTCACCAGCTCACCTTGTCATGAAATAAGTGAATGAAGATACAGAGAGGCTGTCAATTATGCTGCGAATTACCCTGTAAATACAACTGCTTTCAACAAATTAGGAAGAGATTATTGTAGTCTGCTTATCAAGTTGAGATCGTTGAATTATAAGATTATATCTGATTATACGAGGGGGTGTACAAGTCAAACCGAGACTTTTGATTGTGCAGACTGACATCACACAGTTATGAGAGTAAAAACTACCTTAATTTCCCTATATAATTTCTGCTACACTAATGCACTCATCATAGAGTTTCACTAGTGCTTGGATACAATCAAGGTGGAAAGTTTTCTCAGTTCACCGGAGCCATGATTGGAGTGGACACTGGCCCCCCAGGAACTCCTTTAATGGCCCAAACATGAGCAATGGTTTAATTATCAAGGATGTTCAAGCAAACAACAGTGGGCTCAGATCCACCTCAGCCGGGATCAGATGTACGGCCTTCTTTGAAATGTTTGCATTATTCAATTGTAATAGTCTCGTCACCTTTACACCCTCATTCATGAGAAATTTCATCACAAATCTTTGACATAAATCCTCCTTATTTCTTTTACCCTTGCTTCACCAGACAATCGGTTCCAATTGTAATCACTTTAATGTCTCATATCATCTCAGGACCACTGAGATATATGCCGTCAAATAAATATGATGTTATTTATGTTTTATATACATCCCTTTGAATGCATACAAGCATCTTGAAATGAAGCGGAGAGTAGAAGTGCAGTCAGATGGAAGTATCATTCACCAAATGTTCAGAATAAACACATGAATCAGAAATCTGTGATGTTAAACAGTCTATGGTCATACAATCAGAAGTCAGCATAAACTGGGCAGGACAGAATGAGAACATGGGAAATACAGTAGGATCAGTAGGGAAATACAGTAGGAGTCAAGAGCATAATATCACAGTGGAGTTTAGTAGCAACTGGTTAAGACAAACACAGAACGTATACTATGCAAAATGACTTTGGCTGTGAAAGTCCCTTCATGCTGTGTCTGGGAGTGTGTCTTTGTTTGTGATTGAGTTCAGGTGTGCAGTCAGTAATCAGCTGAGCTTGTGCATGTGGAGTCTGTTGGCGACTTGTGTGTAGTCATGAATGGGGTTCAATCAGAAGACCATTGATGATTAAAAAGGTTTTTTAACTAATATGTTGAACCATCGTCTGGCTTTGGCATAACTGAGGGATGTTGATTTCAAATATGACATCTAGAATAATTCAGATAAATCTCTCTTTATCAAGGTTGATCAGAATCACATGAGCTGTATTAAACTGAATGGCTCTTAAAAAGCATTTTTCATTACTTGTCAGTCAATGGAAATGAAAATGGAAATCCCCCCCCCCCCTCTCTCTCTCTCTTACTTCATGAAAGTGTCTCCAGATTGTCAAACAACAAAGGTCAAGTTTTCAGCACACTTGGGTGCAATTATTTATCTGTGTACTGTACTTACCAAATTAGTCTACCTTTTCCCAAGAGAAAAAAAAATGACCACTAAATTTCAGTTACTCTACAGTGGGAACGAGCCAATCTCATACCCCATAGATTTCTATCCAGGAGCGGCACATGGCACAGCTGGGATTTGATTCTCATTCTAGGTGTCAAGTCTACGTCGGTGTGTTTTACCCTTCTTGATTAACATTAAATGATCAGGATACAAATTACGGTTTAACCCATGGACCTCCACAAATCAATGACTGAATAGAGTCTGTTATCACTAAATGAAATAAATGCATTTCAAAGGTGTCACTCTCAAGCGTGGCTGTTTTTACCAATCATCTTCCATACAGCCCCCCAATTCTTGTTTGTCAAATCTGGTTCACTCGGTAAATTGGCTGCACAGACACCCTTCCTCTCTCTGCACAGCTCTGTGGCACTCCCATTTAAAACGTGAGAAATTATAATTATCAGAATTATGCTTTTAATGATGCGTTAATTAGACTCCTACAGTGAGATTAGCAAGTGCTTATGAATTATTAACTGTGAAGTCTTTCCAGAATTTTAACAGGCAGGACAACTAAATTTGCTTTTCCTGATGATTAGTGTGCTTCAAAATAACACAACAGACTGTGGTGCATATGCTTATGATTACAACTTTAAATGCATTTATTTAACTCTATCACATGTTGGCAGTTTTGTGCCATGGTTCTTCGAAATGCAACCTATTGGGCAAAGAGCCTCACAGACTTTTTTTTTTCTCATTAGTGAAAAACATTTAATGAGTCATTCGAGATTAACCCAATAAATCCTTTGAACTCTAAATCACCATGACTGAGTTGATGTCGATCCATTTTCTCTACTTACTAATCGAACACTATCAGCAATACACTGGTCATTTGATTACTTTGCTAGTGAAATTCTCGCCTGTCATGCTCCAGTTTGCAGTGTGAAAACAATCTTGAAGTTACAACCAGCCAAATGTGTGCATTAAATAAACAAGTGTGCTCAGAGGCCACCCCTAGCTGAAGTGCAATGGGCCAAACTTAACAGAGCATGGTAAAAAGATTTGGGTAATCCCTAGCTATAATAACTCAGGCGGCTGTTTTGAATTGGGAGAGGACCTTCTGGCGCGGCCGCAGCAGGCATGGCCATCCACTTTAGGTCTCTGTGTTCCGCTCAGCCTGTTGCTGTATAAACTTTTAGATGGAAATTGGCCTGCTAATTTGCAGGATGTGGGACCCACCCCCTACTCAAACATGCATGAGTGCAGATGAGACTTTGGAGTTTTTGCAGAAAAGTCAATTTAGGGGAAGGAAGAAACCTGGCCTATGCCCACAATCCATTTTAAACAAATAGCACCTAAATAACCCATGTCCAAATAGCCAATTTAGAAAGGATTCATGACAAAGTGATTAGTGTTGAGCTCAGTATACTTTACTTAATGGACATCATCTGTATTTGAGGAATTTATATGTCATAGTACGCTCTGTGGGGTTGATGGATGGTGGTGGACATGATCATGTTCATGATCATGGTGGTGTCAACGTTACTGTCTGTTGTTGTCGAGCTTAATTTTTATATATATCTCGAATCGGCCATAAGCTGCGTTACCGTTTACTGGATGTTAAAGTTACTGATAATGCTTTGTAAATATTTAAGTGAAATATGGTGAATGTTTCGATGCAATCTCAATGCTCAGTTCTCCATCATGGCTTCCCTTGGGTTCTGCTAGTCATCTGCCTAGCTGATTAGTGATGATGATTTATCACATGAATCCTCAGATTTATTACGAATATATAAATATTCTTTTTAAATACCATGCAAATATCCTGGCAAAATATAATGTCTAAGCGTCTTAAAAATGCTTTAAGATTCCACAGACAACAAAATCCATCGAATTTTAATCAGCTATTGTTTTGTGTGTTTTTTTTTTTGTTTTTTTTTAAGTTCCTCTGTTGGCTGCCATTAAATCTGTTAGAGCACTGTAGGGGGGAAAGCAACACAACACAACCTTCACTATTGAGAGACCTGCCTCGAGGAGACGATGAACACTCATCTGTGTTTTGTGTTTTTGCACAGGTTATGCAAATCAGCCCTCGTTGACTCCCAGACTTGTTATAACATTAATTAACAGAGTGCTACCTTGCTCAATATTTGGTTACAGAGCCACTGTCTGCGGATGTAAAAATTTACAGGATTCCAATTTTAATGAGACAGCAGAGCACAGGTGTGCTAATGAAGAAAACGCCTCATTTGAATAAGACAATGCTGTTTAAAGGAAAATTAATTAACAACAGCAGGGAAAAAAAAAAGACAACATCTCGGCACAGGTTTGAAATTATACCACATTGTTTCTCTTCACTGACAATTGTTACCAGTCTATAATGCCTTCTTTGAGACTGTTACTTAAGTTTGTTAATCATCTTCTAATCATTGCACTATTAAAATATTAGACAGATTTGGATACTCATGGGATTAATAACTACAGCACCGAAACAGAGCCTTCTCTATGCAGGCGGTCCCATTTTAAATGCATAAATTCCAATTGAAATGTTTTTTACCTTGTCTCGTTTTACTCATGTGTTTCTGTTTGAAGGTACTCTACTATCTTACCATGTTTCAGTGTTATTTTCCATGAGAGAAAGAACACTAACAGCACCTTATTACAGCATGTGATTTGGAATTTTACAGCAACAGTCAAGAAGGAGCAGATATTTAAAAAAAAAAAAAAAAAAAAAAAACATTTTTAAAGGGGGAAAACCAAGATGGGTGGAATGTGCTCTTAACCTTAGGCCTGATATTATAGTGCATATTATTATAATGTGCTGCTTAGAGCAGCAATTAAGGAGCTTTGTAAAGTAAGTGCTAAATAGTAAAAAAAGTGTCTCACACGATAACTCCCAGTTCAACTCTTTGAATACCCACTTGAGGGCAAACCTCTTTCTTATCTTCAAACACTTTTCATTTCGAGTGTCCTAGGCTGTATCCTCTTCGTCTAGCAGGAACCGCACATTTACTAGGCCGACTTTACCTGGCAATCTAAAAGCATGTACTTAACCCTTATTTGTCATTCTAGAAAATGTTTGCCTAAAGCAAAAATCCACGTTAACATCCTGTGTGGTGTGTGTCTGACAGACTGATGACTTTCTTTCTTAGTATTGAAGCAGTCCACTAGTCGCTCTTACACATGCAAGCGGGTTTTATATGAGGGATATTTAGACTACTGTTGGCTACAGAAGGTAGACCTTAGAAAGCATTAACTCTGAACAAAACACTCAGAGCTAGTAGCACCTGTTTAAGTGACTTTTTGTGCTACCATTATGCTTACTGTAAAACTAATACTTATCCACGCATCTGCATTAATACCACCTGCAGTTGAAGTCACACCAGGTGTAATTTTATCTTATTTCATTCAAAATGTGACATGAAACTAAACAAACTGCATGTTTGTGATTATTCCGGTTTCCTTATGTAGGTGTAATTAGGCTCATTATCACACAAACTCTTTACTCTACAGCACCAGGCCTCATAATTAGAATATTTTACTATTTTTAACACTGAATATAAAGGTCACAGTGTATAGAAGTGTGTAATTTCAGTATGTTTATGTTTCACTTATACAAGTGAGTTGATGTGATACATTAATATGTCTACTGTAGTGTGAAGATTCAGATACATTTGGGTCTTCGGGTCTACGCAAGTAATTGTCTTTAATCTATTTTATGCTCCACTGAATTTTTATAAACTATTCTTTGGCTATACATCAAATAATATGTTTATATTAGTGTGTTTCTATAGTAACTCAGGCTTGTGTGGCAGACAATCTATATAAATTCAATAATAAATTATTTAAAACATTTTTTTTTTTTTTTTTAAAGACGGACGTGTAATCATTGATGTGGTGAAGCTTTCTGTTAGAAGATGTAACAGTTATGGATTTTTGTGTTTAACATTATTACGGTATTCTGGTCAGGTTTTCCATTGAGTTTCCAGGATTGAGGATTTTGAGCTTTGAGGATTTGTGTCAAGCTGTGTTTTTATTATTATTATTATTATTACTATTATTATTATTATTATTATTATTATTATTATTAAAGATGCAGTTGTTCTGGAAGCATGAGGAATTATTTATTCTACAGTACTTAAATTGGCCACCACATTGTGTGCTAAAGCTAAAGATGATCAAATGAATTTTTTTGGTTGTTTGTTTTGTTTTGGCAGTGGATTTCTGTTTGCTTTTTAATTTGAGCCTAATTGCCGGGAAGTGGTGAGACTAGTTATTCTAGGATGTTGATAAGATCTGTTTATTGAGTATTGTACTTGCCAATACTCACTGTTACTACAATACCATGCATACATTATGAAAATCCCCATGCAGTCATTGCGAATCCTTTGAGCAACCAATCACTAACTACATAGTGGTTACAAGTACAGTAGGAACAACTAGCCAATCATTTGCTCAGGGTTGCTTATTATGTGAATTGCAATTCAAATCAAGTGAGTCTTGAATTTCAGGCGCACCCTCTTAATCTACACTAATTTTCATATTTTCTATCTTAAAATATGATGTCACTATTATGCAATAGTAAAAAAAATAAAAAAATAAAAAAACAACAACAACAGGTGAGTCATTTCTGTAGCTAGACTCATTTGACATATAGAATGACATAAAGAATGTTAGCAACAATCAGACATACAGATGAAATTAAAGGAAAACTCAATGGTACGCAATTGGAAATCCACAAAACTAACCTGACTAAGAAGGGTGGCATAGTGGCTAACACTGTGGTGTCGCACCTCCAGAGTCCCACCTTCAGGTATGTTCGCCCTGTGCTTGGTGAGTTTCCTCTGGGTACTCAAGTTTCCTCACACAATCCAAAGACATGCAGATTAGGCTAGTTGCATGTGCCCACAGTGTGTGAGTGAGTGTGAGTGTGTGTGTATACTGTATACTTGTACCCTGTGACGGATTGGCACCCCAATGCCCAGAGTCTCCTGGGATAGGCTCCAGGCGTCCGTGTACAGAATAAGCAGTATAGAGTATAAGAGTGAGAGAGAGTGAGATTACTCCTCTAATATGTAACCAGGTGTAGTGAACGGCACAGCTAGCCACATATACATAGACTACTGAATAAAGTGCCTCATAAAATTAAACCACATATTGTCTGAGCTTTCACCTGTGAAAAAAGGTCCTCTTGTTCTGTGGTATGTGCAAATCATGTCACAAAATGCGGCAGAGTACTTCAGAAAATAGGGCAACATAATAGCAGGGTATATTAGCATGTTTCTATTGAAATGGAGGATAAGTCTTTTTTATTATTGTAGGTTTTATTCACATTATCTGACAAGCCTTACAAAAAAACAGAAATTGAAAAAAAATATATAGAAATTGGATCTATTAAAGTGATGTAAAGACAGAGAGAATGTTGTCTTGTGGAAATGCTAAGGTTATTAGCAAAGGAGAAGAATCAACATCCTTAAAATACACAATAATCAGTCTCACTTGACACTGTCAAATGTAGGAGAAATGTAAACTACTAGATCCAGCTATAAAAATTATTTTAATGTATTATTCTTTTGTCAACATTCTAAACATAAATCCAGACACCCTGTAGTACTATACAGCACTAGACACTTCCTTAGCAGTTGATTGTTTCTCACATGTTTTAACAAGCCTAATTTAGTAATTACAATTAACCGTCTGACTGTGTGATTTTTTTTTTTTTTTTTCTTGTCTACCAGCTGGCCAGGATTTCTTCTCCAAAGTGATGTTGAATTTTTTTTTTTTTTTTTTGCTTGTCTTAGTAGCTGTACTCGCTTGTTAAAAGCAAACATTCTTTACAGTTTACATTAAAGTATTCTAATGTCTAATGTCACTACTGTGATGTGTTGTTGTACAAATCATTAATTCATATTGCAAGTAGTAAAGACATGTGCATACAGTAAGCCCTGTGGCAGACAGTTATCAATACAAACACAGACAGAGTGATTGAATCCAAATCTTTAATTGTAACCAGGATTCACTATAGCGATCTGCGTTTTACAACAGCACTGAATGTAAAAAAAAAAATAAAAGAGAGGTAAAATACATGAAAGTAACAGGGGTAAGATTTTTTTAACCATAGGTTTAGCAAATATGCAAACATGGTTAGCTTATAATCCATACTGAAGACATCAAATATTTTCTAATGATTTTGTATAACTATGCTTGTTTACTCATTAAATCATTTAATTTTAGTCAGTTTGTATAACCGCGTTGCAGTAATTTATATGATTGCACTTTTAAGTTAATCATGTAGTTTGTGGAATGTTCACAAAAATTTGTGGATGAATCAGGATGAATGTCTTCAGCTAATTGGGTTGAGTGAATGTTGTCGAACTAAAAATGTACATTCTTTATAACCTATAATGAATGACTCAGGGAAAAACATAAAATTTTCTTTAAAGCATTGTAATGTTTATATTTCCAGTCAACATGTAGTGGACATTTAAAAATGTCTTGTACCTTTACTTTGTGATACAAACGACATGCTAATCTTGTGGTCACCCACAAATCTGATCGAATTTACATCTTAATGCACATATTGCAAATATGAATCATAATTCCTGTACCTAAAACCTACATGCTATATCCTCGTATCACTAAACATGCTGCCTGTTTTGACTAAAAGATGTCAGTGCTCTAGAAACGTTTAATGCTGTGGTCAACTGAGGGGATGACTGAGTAAAATTGTCATCTGCTGACAGAAAGACAAAAACTACAAACTGTTTGAGTTGGTAAAGATGTCATAAGCATGCACACATTAATATGGGTTTAGGTGTAGCTGATGCAGTTATGACTTAGGACTTAAGATGCAGTTCGAAATGTAAACCAAGATTCAAAGATCATTTGAATTCATAACTTGTTAAAGTGAAGGTGAGCCAGGGTCTGCCCTGATTTTAAGGAACCTATGCAAGATAAGATTCTCTAGGCCCAATAGTAATAAATATTTTTTAGTCTGTGCTAAAAGTCATGATCATCAGTGTCCTCCTGCTGTAATGTCCATGAGACTCACAGTGAGTTTTAGCAATAGTTTTTCTATTTCCTATTTTCTATGACATCAGGGTGGAACCACAAATTAGTTTAGGCCTGTCCCAAAACCAGCCTGTGCCCCTTTAAATAGTAAAGCACCCGCACACAAACAGCGGATGTGTGATCATGTCGGAGAAAGCCTGCTGTCGAGTGTTGATTCGCACTGTCTGGCAATTGCCGATGGGGACGCGCGTCAGTTTTATAGCCGAGCCTGGAGAAGAGGCGTTGGCAGGCAAAGAAAACCTTCTCATCAGTGTTTATTAATCACCGGCGTGATATGATACTGTAATATCTGTGGTATTTTTACACTCGCCAAGCATGCACAAAGTGGCTTTGGCTACAAGTGGACTTAATGAGTTACAAGCCTGCTTAAGAAGTGTTTTTGAAATAAACAGAACGGCACGGATTTTTTTTTCTGGCACAGCTCCATAAATCTTTGGATTTAATGCAAACAATTTATGAAAAGAAGTTAAGTTCCATAGAATACATATCCACATGTATAAAGCCTGAAACAAAGTGGTGAGGGGGGGGATAAGTAGTCTTGTATGGTCAGCAAATGTATTCAAGCCTATAGCTGATAGCATGTACACAAGCACTGAGAACTGTCATATGTGTTTATTCAAGCAAGTGTCATGACGCAGTTGCAATTGCCTACTTGCATGAACACTGAACACTCCCATCATGCTGAGTTTTCCAACTGCTGCATGCTGGTAGGACTTAACACCCAGAGCATTTTAGCCAGTTTTTGTTTTGCTGTTAAACATATAGAGGGATCAGGATTGTGCAGTATAGACTGTCATATCCTTTTTTTTTCTTTTTTCAGCACAACCTAGGCAATATGTGATATTGCATAATATATTGAAATAAATTTTATTTCATTTTAACCATACAATTTACTATACTATACATTTACTATACAGCAAAAAAAAAAAAAATATGTCACACAGGAAAAGAAATAGAACAGATACACATGATCACATGTTTTACTGGTTGTTTTCGGTTATTACTGTGACCAAACAAAATTTTTTAAATAATAATAATAATATGCTTATTTTGTGAGTTCTACATTTTTGCAACGTCATACCCATTCCGGTTCTGGTAAAATGTACATGTTACAAAAGTAATTATAACTTTCATTCTACCTGACATATCCAAAAACCCAAAAGCACAGTTTGATGTCTGAAGTCTCCCAGTTAATATACACGGGCAAGGCTTAATAAAAGCATTTTTTTTTAATCTCCACTGATATATGCTGTGTTGCTGCTTGGGTTTTACAAAGTGTGTGTTTCACAAGCAAATGAAATACACAGTCAGAATAATTGCTATCTAAACACAGAAAGTGCTCTGTTTATTTTGGATGTGCACATTGATTTCTGATGCAATACATTTTGACAAATGAGACACTACTTTGGAAAAAAAAAGTCAGTGTAGCCAAGGAGCTGAAGAATGTGCTCTTTTTGTTGGACCTCACAGACATTTCTCTTAATTGGTGAGTCTCATAGTGCATTAATTAGAACCTCGGTGCTGATTCACAAAAACCAATCAATTACACATCTAGACTTGACTGGCAGCACCCTATAATTGGGTGGCTGCTTTCCTTTTCTCAAGTAGCCCACAGCCAATCCGTACAGACCAAACAGGTGGCAGCAGAGGAAACAAGCTCTTCCAGTCCATAAAACTGGCTAACTAGCTCCTGAAACTTGCCAGCCTGTAATTATCATATCATTTGTGTTGTAAATTACAGTGCCTCTTGTCATGGTATCATCAGACGTACGGCAATTTCATGCTGCAAATCAACACAGACAATTCAAAAAAAAAAAAAAACTGAGAAAAAAAGATTATTTTGTGAAGCCCTGATGACTCAGATAATAACACGCTAAGATGATTATGGAAGCATTATTACTTTATTCATTGTGTTTTATCATTAATTATAGACACATTTACTTTTACACTGATTATAATTTATGAATAGCATTCATTTTGCAAATGCTACTGCATTTTATGAGACTATAATCATGTCTGTGATAAAGAAATTGTCTATCTGGGCAGAGAAACATGATCTGTGAATAAAGGTTCCAAAAGCAGGTAAAAATTTACCTAGGCTGGACTTTCCCTTCCTCAAGTCCAGACAACCCTTATTTTTTCACACTTACATCTCTGGGAAGTGCTACTGTATACTACACCTCAGCAGCAGCCTTTACATTAACAGCAATGTGCTCACATTTTATGATTATAATTGTCAGTCATAAACAAAATCTCCTACATTCACCATCAGCTACATTATAGACTAAAAACATACACAAGCAATGATTTTTTTTTAAAAACAGTATTCACTTTGTCAACACCAAGCACAAGTGAACATGAGGATTTTTATTTTTAACATGTTTTTTTATTTGTTTATTTTTTTTACCATTAAATATTTAATTAAACTTTTTTTATATTCTTTTTTTATTTTTTTTTATTAAACTTTTCCATTTTTAAATATTTATTCAAAAAGTTTTATTTAATACTGAACAGGGAATAAAATATGTTATGTCATGTTACCAAGAAACTGCTACGCCATCCTTCCTGAAGACTTCCCCAGAGTTAAAGCCATTCCTTTACTTTTAAATGTTACAAAGCACTGGGACTGGAGACTCCTTCCAAGATGGCTGAATATACTTGTCTGAATACTGGTCCTTACAAAAAGCTTCACCTTATCAACAATTACTCATGTTGTGTCATATATTTTTGTTGCTCGTCTGCCATAAAAGTCTCTCTATAAGCTATTACTATAGAAACAATAAAGTATGGGGCATTAAAGCCAAACCGGGACTTTTGATTGTGCAGAATAACAGATCAAATTTATAAGAGTAAAATGACCTTTATTTCTCTGTATGACCCCCAAAGGTGAATCCACCCAATTATAATGCTGGATACCATAAATGTAAAAAGTTTTCCCATTACACCAGAGGCATGATTGGCCTGCCATGTCTGCCATGCTAGACTACAAAGAACTAATTTAATGTCCTAAACATAATGAAATGGCTTGGAGCAAGATCAAGACTATACAGGGGTTATAGCAATAACTCCCAGCCGAGTTCCTGTAATGTTCAAGTGGTGATCTCACAGATCTCACAGACAGATCCATCTCTTCCGCAAGTTGGTGAAAAGTTATCTGTTGGTTAAAAAAGATCAGGCGTTCCACTCAATGAATGTTCTTGGAAATGGTTCCACTGGGCTCCGAGCCAGATCAGCCAGGATCGTTATTCACGGACGTACAGCCTTCTTAAAATGTTTGCACCATTAAAATGTTTTAAACGGACCAAGAGGCTCATCATACTGCATTTAAAGGCTTTTGTAAATGTCCATCGTTTTTACCTCTTCATGAGAAATTTCACCATAAATCCCGGTTTGCCCTGAACTACCACCAGAGCTGCTGTTATAGAAAATTTATCAATATCTTCTGGCCAGTCAAATTTAGGAACAGAACAGAATATACATATAGTAACAGCACTGTGATGTAATACAACATATTGTCAGTTATCATATGAAAAAAATCATATTCAAAAGGTGTAAGTGTAACTTCTACATTTTTGATAAGTACATTACATGGATGGTAAAATCCAAAAATCTTGTGGTATTCTAATTTATTGTATCAAAAAAATATGCAATAATTCACACATTCTATTCACGTCATCACCTGACATGTACCTAATAAGTTAAAGTGGAAATACATCACTCCCAACATTTGGCTGGCAGCGGTTATAGGTTATGTAAAAGACAGCTGGTTGCAGCTTGTCTCTTAATAATTGGATCAATTATTTGGGTAATTATATGAATAACTCTTATTTAAACACTTATTTAGCAATAAGTATAGTCTGTTTTAGCATTGCAGGATTAGTTTGAGCATAGTCAACAAAACCAAAAACGAAGCTTAATATTTAAGGGCTGAGATAATTAGTTATAATCAAGGCTGTGGGAAATCGCTGTTTATGCACTTTAACTCTCAAGACATATATGCAGGTCCAGAGTTTGGTTACTACCTATCTTATGAGTTTTAGTCTATTTATTAAATAATTCATAGTATTTACTGACAAATATGCTTAAATATAAATTAGATTTTGAAGTGCAAAACCATTACAAATCATAATATAAGATGATTTTTGGGGACCATTTTTTCCAAAGTTTCCCTTTTTATGCATGTACTGTAGAAGGCACTTCATATTTGGTCCCCCCCAAACAAAGCTACTAATTAAAAATGATTTACCATGTCATAAGCCGGCACGCTAGCTTACTGTCGCCTTGCACCTCCAGGGTACAGGTTTGATTCCCGCCTCTGGTTTAATTCCCGCTTCTGTGTGCATGGAGTTTGCATGTTTTCCCTGTGCTTGGTGGGTTTCCTCCGGGTACACCGGTTTCCTCCCACAGTTCAAAGACATGCAGATTAAACTACTTGGCTTTTTCCAAAATTGCCCGTAGTGTGTTAGAGTACGTACGTGTATATGTGTGTGCCCTGCAGTGAAATGCAGCCCCAACCAAGGTGTAGACCACCTCATGCCCAAAGTCTCCTGGGATAGGCTCCAGGCCCCCCCATGACCCTTTATACAGAATAAAGTGCTACAGATGATGAGTGAGTGAGATCATACCATGAGCCATTCCCAAGAAACCTCACAGTGAATTAAATAGTTAGTCAAACAAATATTTGCTAAAGGCCCTGCTATCACAGAATAACATAACATATAATAAATGTCCTGAAGCAGCAATTGTTTTAATTTAAACTCCATTGCAGTGTTTCATACACCTTGCCATGAGATGTATAGATAAGTCTGTTGCACTGCATAACATGAGAATAATGATATTTTCAGATGCCATAAATAGGCAATTTTTTGATACTGCATAGCTAAAAAAAAAACTGACAATAGCAGTTATTGTTTGCTAACGAATCACAGAGCACAAATCAGCTCTGCAGCAACGGATCAAATTAGCATGGTTTAGCGGAACTACTTGACTTAATGGAGCTGGCGAAAGAACACAGACTTGTCTCTACACCTCCAAGATTTGCTACCATCTGTTCCTTTGTTTACACCTCACCGTTTCCATGGCAACGACAGGAGGCAGGTAGAAGTGGGAAATAGTTTGACTATATGGCTAGACTCCATTACTGAACACTTCTTTATAATGAACTTATAGAACACAAAATTTATTCTAAGGCAAGGGCTGAAAATAGAAGCGCACTTTTAGTGGGTGTTGTGGTTGGAACTTGTGATAGCCACAGTCATATGTTTTTCGTGGAGAGTGTGAAAGTTCACAAAATTCTGTAATAGCTTTATCTAACATGAAACAATGGTCTCTTTTGCCCACTGCATTTTTCTCCGTTGGCATGACTAATGTTTAACTTATTGTATTGATGAAAAAAAATAATATTAACCATCTTGCTGCTGGGTCTGTTCATTATTCATGCTTTGGATTTAAATGGTGCTATATTGTTGGCAATTATGGAGAATATGAATAATGTTCATACATTGTCTTTCACAGTTTATATGCATATACGACGATAATGAGGCTGTCTATTGTGAGGAGGTGGTGAGAAAGATGCCGATCTCACAGGTCTCGGTTGCTCCGGGCCTGAAGAATTAACAGGTGCAAATCACAATGCATAAAGGTGACATGGATTAATCTTTCAGCTTGTAGAATTTGAAGCACAGAGCCTTTAACTCATGAGAGCTAGATCTCATCTGTTTTCCAACCTTGCAAACACACCCAGACGTGGAAAAGATGGATCGGAGGTGAGAATCACACAACAGATGAAAATAATTAGGCCCTACTTGGAGGACAGATTTAATGAGGACAGCTTTAATGGGCAGGCAAAGAAATCACTACAGTTGAACATGACTATGTCAATATAAAACCAAAAGAAAAAAAATTGCATATCAGCAC